>CAEFZX010022296.1:0-73145 GCA_903066825.1 Alfaro cultratus | reverse complement strand
TATGCTGCAACATTTTCAAAACATTTTTAAGAGTCAATCTATGCTGTTTGTCTTTGACAGTAGAGAAACTCTGTTTCAAAACAGAAATACATTTTAAACTGTCTTCACTTTCAGCACATTTAAAGTGCATTTACTGTAATTGTTCACTTCCTCCAAGAACATATCTGCAGATTTGATATTCACCACATTGTTTCTCATTTATTGAGCATTGTGATTGTGGAAGGCCTGTGAGTCAAACCACTAACAGGAAACTCTCTTGCCTGCTGGGTATTGTTGAGTCCTCTTGAAAGTATAATCCACAGATATTATAGCACAGAGATTATGCTATGTGTCCTTGCACCAAACATGCAAACTGCTTTTAAAAGCTATTTTCAAAGTGTTAAGGAACTTTTAGAAATTAATATTTCAGACAAAATATATTTGCAAAACCTGTGGTGGTGGTGAGCATGGTGATCTCCACAAAAGGTTCTGTGGTTTGAGTCTTATATGCAAGCCTTTCAGGAAGTGGATGCATCTTGTACCTGTGAGTATGTTTTCTCATTTTCATCACAGAAACCAAAAAAGCAGCATATGTTTTTTGGTGTGACTATAATTACAGATTTAGCCGACTAAAACTGGTAAGAAACATGTCTGAAAGTATTACCTGCAATGATTTTTACAGAAATCAGTTTTTATAGTAGTATAGCTGGTCACATAAAAAGAGCATGCATGTGTTTGGTGCTACTGGAAACTTTGCAGTTGCTCTTCTCATCCTGGACAGGAAACCACATTACATTCAGGTTGAAAAACTGCTTCACAGACACCCCACGCTGCTTCTGCTGGGTGCTCTCTTATCACCAAAAAACATTTCTGGAAGTAATTATTTGTATGTTAATTAGCAGTTTCATTGTTTTTATCTTTTTGGATAGGCATTCTTGAAAACATATCAACCCAGAAAACAGTTTGTGGATATTTCCGACCAACGTATCTTGGCCAATATTCTTTTCTTTGCTTTACTTTGCTGTGGAGGCTGATTAACACATGCACACTCATATGGTAAACATATAGTATGTACAATCAATACATAAACAACTGTTTCATAGTCTTCTGTTACTTTTTATTCTCACTCAAAAAAAGAGAAATTGTGACATCTGTATTTTTTTTTATCAAAAAAAAAATACATCAAGCTCTGATGAATGTCAATCTACATAAAATTCAGCTGACTGTACTGACTTTATTTTATGTAGCCTGGATGTGAATATATCTTTGAGTTTGTGACATCATTGTTATTTTAAAGAATAAATTACTATTTGATAGGACCAAACTGAAATGACCCAATCAAGGTTTACAGATCAACTTCAATGGATAAGAAGACAAAGATGATTAAAAAATATTTTTAAAAGGGTAGAAACAAAAAATCCTCACCTGGTTCTATATTGGCATGCTAATGAACTTAGAATTTTTGTTGTACAAACAATTTAAATACCTCCTCGTTCAAAGAACAAACATGGTAGGAAACCCAAGTCCTTTATTGTAGTTTCCAATTTCATTCAGCAACCATAAATTGTTTTACTGTCCACATTTCAATCTTCTTGTTTGCTCTCGTTGAAAGAATTGTGAGATAACAGTCCAGAACCTTGTTGGGAATGTGCTGGTTTGATAAACTTGCTCTGAAGGAAAACTCTGGGAACACAAAGCCCCTCCTTCTTATTGACTGTCTCTCTCAGGACATATTCATTAACCACAGACTGGAAGCCCGTCTCCTCAAACAGCTTAGCCAGGAACTCTGAAAACAGTTAAGGAAAACAGATTGAGGCTATAAAAGAAATCGATCACACAGGACTGCTTGTTATTCGGCATGTTTGAGAAACTACCATAGTTTAATGGATATGCATTCAAACACTACATATTCATATTGTATTTGGTCAATTAGAAGAATTTTTAATGTTGATGTCACACTTCAGATTTATTTTAGAGTCCAAGATGCTAAAACTTAAGGGCAATGGAGAAAAAAAAGAAGTAAGAAACTGTTGGTTAATCACAAGAATATAAGCAAAGTAGACATCAAAAGAAACAGCTGTGTATTTATTCAATTTATAAATAAGAAAAATAAATACATTTTATGTCTCTTAATAGTCTGTGTTGAACAAAATACCTATACTGAACTTTACTTACCTTTAGAGAAGAAGTAGGACCTTGTTCCATCTTGACGGACGTAGAAGTTGTCCCCCAGCTTGCTGCCAGATTTAAACCGAAGCATAGCGTGATCATAGAGGCCGTAATCCCTGAACAGGACGACACCGCCAGGCTTCAGGACCTGAAAGTAAGATTCAGACCATATTAGAAGGGTCCATGTTGACTGCATGAAAGTTACCAAAAGCACACAGACAGAATTCCACCAGAAAGTCAAATGATGTTTCCAAAAATGTTGGCATGCTGTATGCAAAGTATCAAAAGGAAAAATATGCACTTAAATGAATGTTGTACAAACTAGGCCTGGGGTTTTATCTTGTTAACCTTAATGGATTAATAACAGAAAAAAAATACATAAAAAATATTGAACACAATTAATCACACAGTGGAATGTAAACAGATGTGCCGTCTAACCAAGTGTTTACAGAAGTCAAAGGTTCTGAATTGAAAAACTTTGCTAATTGCTTCAAATATTGCCCTTGGTAACAATGCTATTAATCACTATTAATTACTTACAAATCCAATACTCAATTAATTTCTCATCATGCCCCACCAATAGTGCAAACACAACATCTTAAACTAGAAAACCTATTTGTGTCACTATGAAACCCTCAGCACGTTTTGCTTGTGCATCTCTGTTTTTACCTTGCCAATGTTCTCTAAAGCCACCTTCATCTTATCAGGATGAATGGCCGACAGGACAAAGATGAGAGTAACAACGTCAACGCTGGCCTCTGGAACATTTTCCCTCAGATGGTCTTTTGTTAAATCACACTGGAACGCACAGCAGCGCTCGGGGCAGTACAGAGGATGTTTCTGTTTCAACAACACAAAACAAATCACATATACAATCTTCCTAGATGGTTTTAAATACTCTCAAGCACAAGCTTTCAAAACTAAACTGTACTCTACTGATCAGAGCTGCTGATTATAATTAATTCTAATTTGTTTGACATCAATAAGTCTGATTTCACTAAATCTTGAATCATGTTTGTCACTTTTTAGTTATTGTGCATTAAAAAAGCAACTAAACTGCTAAATGCAGAATTGGGCTTCTGTAATTAATCAAAAGTAATTCAAAGATTCACAGGTTGAAATCTTACTTTGACAAATTCAACAGCCCGGGGTGAGAAATCACACGCATAAACAAAGATGTTGAGGTCTTCCTCTAGCAGAGGGAAGATGCAGTTTCCTACTCCACAGCCAGCCTCCAGCAGAACCAGCTTCTGGGACTCAAACTGAAAAAGGTTTGAAAAAATACAGAATACTGTTAAATAACTATTTATTTAGTATATGCATGTGTTGATATAAGTTCAATTATTATGCTCAATACAAAAACTTTGAGACAACTCCAAAAATCCAACTTTGACATTGCTGTGGAGCCAGTTTCTTCAAAAATTTATTTATAGTAGATAGATACTTTATTAATCCCCAGGGGGAAATTCAAGAAAGTAGCGGGGAATGTTATTATATAAATGTAGGCAACTAAATATCCAGACAAACATTACAGGGACAGAAAAAGTAGTGTGGCTCACTTAAACGAGCCACACAACATTTGTTCCCATCAGTTTTTCCTAGATGTAAAGATTTCCCTCAAAAAGTATTTCAAACATAAGAAACCTACCACTTAACATGCTGATGGCTGCTTACATCTTTACACAATGACATTGTGTTATACCACATTACCGAATGCTATCAAGCTGCCAAATTCCTGGTTTTACAGTAAGTCGCATTTGCTTTTAATCAGTTGATCAAGTTTATTTGGGTACTTTTAGAGAATTATCTCGGTCTGCTAACCTGTCTACATGCTTGGAGCTCCTCAAACTCTCTGGTGGTCCAGTGTCTGTCTTTGAAGAAATTCGTCGTATTTCTTTTGTAAAACAAGTCCCAGTTTTTTTGAGCTTCTTTTTCAAGTTTCATGTGTTTGAAGTCGGACACCAGAGTCCGCTCGCTGCTCAGTCTGTCCAGCTCCTCCTGGGTTAAATGTCTGGCTGTGGAGGTTGTTTTTTGTCCGCATGGAAACGTTTCATCTTTGGATTCCAATTTTACGGTTTGTGTAAGGTCAACTTCGCACTTTTCAATTGCTGTAAGTGACATGATATATTAATGATTGGGTGTCTTGTCAACAAGTAACAAAAATTGTAAAAAGCCAACATCTAGACATTTAAAACTGGAATATAATTTGCTAAACTTTTCCACCGTTCGACGCCATCTTGTTCGTTATTTTATCTCTACCGTGTGGAGTCAAAAATAATAATTCCTTGTCAAATTCAGTGGCACCACTGTCTTTACATAGATACAAATTCTCAGTAAACATTAAATAAAATGTGAGATGATTTTAATAAATTATTACGTTGAGATTCATGTTTGTTCATTAAAAACTTACTTACACCAACTTTCGGAAGTATTTTACAGTCGAACCAAAAGCGGAAGTGCGTTGTTGTTTTGCTAATAGTTAGCATCCGCAGGCTAACTTTTTCTTTATTTGGATTCTCCGTTTAACCCAATTGAAGTAGCCAGATTTAACTCGGCGCTTCAGAGCATTTGACGCAAATGTAAGTTTTTAATAATTTTAAAGAAACCCTCGACCATGAATGGGAGTACGAATCCGCTGCTGGATAAAGAGGAGCATGTTTTGAAGCTCGGAGAAAGCTTCGAGAAGAGGCCAAAATCTTCTTTTCACACCATCAGATGTGAGTGTTAGAGGCGCCGCTGTGCTTGTTTACAGTCACGATCAGAAGCGACGACTGAGCAGATCATTATAGATAATTACAACTATGTCATTGTTTTTGTTACAAGTATCTTCAAATTTGATTGGGACAATATGGATATACTATAAATTCATTCTAAAATAGTACTTGACAAGGTATTTGAAAATATTTGTAGAGTTTAAAATTCTTAATTTTATCTGAGTCAGAGGTTCTTAGTTAGTCATTGACAGTCAAAGGTTAATAAAGACTAGGGATAGAAAAACAGAGTACAATTACTAAACAATAAGACATTTATATGTGAAGACTTTATTATTCTGTATTCTACTTTTTTACACTCAAGATAGGCATAAAGTAGCTATGTTTACTTCTTTATCTACTCCCATAGATTTGTACATTTTGTATGAAAAACCACAAACAAAGCCACAGACGTGATAATATTATTGGTAAAAACTATAATGAAGATATCAGTTCCCATAGTTGTTCACTTTAATGTACTTCCAGCAATGTCTGTGACTTAATCTTAGGCCCTCTCACCTGTATCAGGTGTGGGCTGCCATTATTACGTAGACCTGGAAACCTAAATTTTAATATTTATGAAATAAAAAAATATCCCAGAATGTTTTTTTTGTTTTAAATAGAACATTCAGGGATTTAGATTTTTATCATTTATAGAGGCATGGCGGACATGCCAAGATGATGTTACAATGGAGGGATGCAGAGAGTAAAAGATCGATTCAGTCTCTTTCATAGGGAAGTTTTGAACTTAATCAGCATTGCAAGAAGGTTACAATACAGAGGTAGGATGAAATGGAGGCCGATAATTTACTGCTTCTAAAGTAGGCAGGCAAAATAACATTTTATACATTATAATAACACTTTATATATTATTACACCCTTAAATTAGAATGTGAAATAAAATTTAAAGTAACAGTAAACATTTGTTGCTCCCCTTAAGAAAAAAGTAATAATTTTGAGAACATTTTGTTACCTCTTTTGTTGTAATTGTGTATTTATTCAACTATTTTCTGAATGTTATAATCCTATGTAGCATTAACTTGTAAGTGGAATGAACTAGAGGCTACCTCAGCAGTCTGTAACCCAGTATTTGAAGCAAATCAATCAAGCTTTATTAGCAGACTTCAGTTCATAAATACACAGAAAGATAAATCATTCATTCATTAATTTATTTGAGATCTCAAAAGTATTGTGGAGCAATTTAAACATGGTAACGCCATGCCGTTTGGGTTGGTTGCTTCTACATATACCACATTTAATGAGGTAATGTTTAATTTTGTGTTTTTGACTCTAGCCAGTGCAAATATTGAGGAGTTTCTGTTAACCAGCCTTACATATACTGAAAACAACCAGGCCATCTATATAAATAAGCACAATATTTTTAACTGACAGAATTTGCAATGAAAGCTTTAAGAGACACCAGTACATTAGTACCACAACCAAAAGGTTATTATAAACATACATGTTATGAACTCACCAGACCCATGATTAATGCCTCAATTTCTTTTTCAGATGACTTCAAACCAGCATCTATTGATACGAGTTGTGAAGGAGAGCTGCAAGTTGGGAAAGGAGATGAAGTTACCATTACACTACCTCACATTCCAGTAAGACTCTCAGAGGAGGGGGTGGCACAAAGCAACTTTTACATTGGCAGTTAGGCCAGCTTTACAATCCCTAAAACTCCAGTTTGACATATTGAGTAATGAGTAATATGTCAGTGGTTACAGTTTATCTGTTAATTATGTGACAACTTTTCTATATAAATAAGTGAAGTGTTTCTAATTTGGTTAAAATTGGGGGAAACTGGTCAGTTGTTTCCTTATTAGTTGAAAAATAGTCATTGAGATCCATCTGTCTGTTACATATCTCTAAAAATAGTTTTACAAATAAATATGTAGTTAGGGAAAATAAAAAATAACAAAGTTAAAATCAAACTTGTCTTTCAGGGCTCCACGCCTCCTATGACAGTATTTAAGGGAAACAAGCGACCATATCAGAAGGACTGTGTTCTCATCATTAACCATGACACGGGTGAATTCGTCCTGGAAAAGCTCAGCAGCAGCATCCAGGTGAAGAAAACAAGGTGAGGGGAAAGTGCTTTAGACTTGAAGACAAACTGAACACAGTTTTTCACAAAACAATCTAATATTAGGTATATGTGCTGTTGGTTTATGCTATAGGGCAGAGGGGAGCAGTAAGATCCAGGCCCGAATTGAGCAGCAGTCAGTTCGCTCCAGCCAGCCTAGCGCTCAGTTCCGGGCCCCAACCAAACCCGGAACTGGGATCAAAACCTCACCCTCCCAAACTAAGGACAACCCCTCACCTGAGCCGCAGCTCGATGACATCAAGAGAGGTGAGGAGGTTCAGCCGCACACATAAAATTACCTGAACGCGAAATATTAAAGGGGCAGTAGTATGTATTTTCCAGGTTCATAGTGCCATGTCATAGCACAATCAAGTAACCAAGTTACTTTCAGTTGTTCTAAAAATGCTATATATATTAAATATAACTTAGAAGAAGTTTGACTTTGTAATTTAACATTTGACATTGAGCGGAAGCTTGGAAACTGCAGCTCAGAGGCAGTGTTAGGTTAATACAGGTGTTTTGCGCAACTGAATGGTTGCCATGGAGATTAAATGATTTCTCAAACATATATGAAAGAATCAACTAAACATTCCAGGTAGGGTTTTGATGTGATGTGAAGCTCAAAAAAGGTAATTTTACATAATACTGCTCCTTTAAGAGGCTAAAGATGAGCTTTAGAAGGTCTGACTTGGACCAGTTTGAAGAGGGAAGGAACTCTTAGCACGCTGATTCTATTCCGACAGAGCTGAGAGCGGAGGTGGAGGTTATAGAGCAGATGAGCAGCAGCGGCAGCAGCAGCTCCTCGGACTCAGCCAGCGCCTCGGGGAGCGGCGACGACAGCAGCAGCAGTGACGGCGAGAACGACGCACCGCGGCCGCTCAGCCAGACCTCCCCCAGCCGCCTCCCTGTGGTCAACGGAGGAGTCGACCGGCAGCAGGGCAACAACCAGCTCATGAACACACTCCGTGAGTTTCTGATTACCGTTAGCTTTGAAGTGTCTCCAGGAAACAGTTTCTCATCTGTTTTCTCTGCAGGAAACGATCTTCAGCTCAGCGAGTCGGGCAGCGACAGCGACGACGACTGAACTCTCTGGGTCAGTCTCTCCTCCTTCATACTCAGCCTCACCTTCCTCTTTTCTGCCTGATTCACTTGTTTCTTTGCTGTGATAGCTGACTCCATCCTTATGTTGTAGTATGACTGTACTCTAAAAGTTTTATTTTAGTATTTCCTTAAAGATAGCCACCCAGACAAATCAGGAGTTTATTTTTATTAGATGTATATTTTGTTTTGGAAGAGTTTTACCTGTGAGTGATGGAAGATTATATCTAGAGCATTCATGCATATTTTAAGTACTAAAAGAAGCTAGTTTTATCAGCCGAATATTTCTATTTTTATTAAGTTTTGATTTTATATTAAAATTAACAAGATAAAGGTTTCAGTCGGAACCACCCACGTTCCTCCTCGTATGTCAGACAAAGCTGTGGACATCCTCTCTTTATGTTATTGTTATTAACAATCAATTACATTAGGCACGAATCAAACTTAGATTCATATGCATTCTCTTTCTTGAAATACTAAAAGATTAACTTCAAAAACAGTGTATAAATAACCTTTTAGTTATTTCACATTTGATTATTTGGTGCCTATTTGGCACTACAAAAAACAAGAGAAAATAAATTTTACCTGCCCTATTTTTCAAAATGAGATTCTAATGACTTTTCATTAATTATATAGAAAGTGAGGATGTTTACAATTGATATAAAAGCTGCTCATACAAGTTCCTTATTACAATAGATGAATAACATCTTGGATGATGTTCTTTTCCCCCCGCCACAAGATGGCAGACAATATTCAAAATTAAAAAAGAAACCTACTCAATGAAAGACATTCATTGTCTTTCATTGACAATGAATGTCAATGAAAGACATTCATTGTCTTTCATTGACAATGAATGTCAATGAAAGACATTGACTACTGAATGAAGTAGGTCTTTCATTCAACCTACTCAATGAAAGACATTCATTGAGTAGGTTTATTTGTAATACCAAAAAAATGGGTTCTTCCAAACTTGGTTTGGTTTCTCTGGAAGGTAATGTTATGATTTGTTTGTGTTGGACCTTCGTTTACCTTAACTGTTACTCATTGTGTTCATCTTTCTCTGAAATAGCAACAGATGTAGTTTAGTAAATGAATAAAGTCAACCATTGTGTATTTGAAACTGGATAACCAAAAAAAAATCAAAGAGAAAAAGGTTACAATTTCCAGTTTAGTCGCAGATATTTTGTTGATTGCAGAGAGTGTTACTATCTGAGAGCCGTGTGTACTGTGTCTACCCTTCAGTTTAGACACATGTCCATTTTCTCATTAATGTTTGATTTTTATATGTTATTTTTGGTCTTAATGTCAGGTACTTGAAGCATCATCTCTATGTTTCAGAGATTTGACATTATTATTCAGCCCTCCTGAGCCAATCATTGAGGCAGTTATTTAAAACCATATAAAGGCTCTACATTATAGGAGACTTGAAACCAAAAAAAAGGCTTGTAGGATAACTTTTGTTTCAGACATGTGTTGTTTGTTTGACCCAGAAATATACCAGGCCACCGGACCTTTAAATGCTTTACATAATTTTAGTTTAGTAACAAAAGTAAATGTATTATACTCAGAAAATGCCAAAGAATAGAACTCGCTTAGAGAAAGACATTCAGGATTGTTGATTGTGTTCAGTTTACAGTTTTACAGACTTTTTGTGCAAACGGTATAATTGGTTACTTTGTTGGTTTTTTTAACTAAACTGCAAACATTTTTGAGTTTGGTATTATTATTTAGAGTTACTAATAAAGAAGACTCTCAGTATTAAAATAACTAGGCCTAAACATAAAATAGTTTTTGTAAAAGATGTCATAGAGAAAAAAACTTTTTTTTATTATTACAGAGTGACTCAAAATTACATTTGGGAATTTGTAGAAAGTTTTAGATCACATTTAAAATTACTTTACATACAAAATAGACAGTTTTACACTTCTCAGAAACCGACTTAATTCTTTTCTTGTGAAAATGAATGCTCCATTGCTCCAGTTCTGACCTGTATTATTGCGAGCAAAACCGCATCCAGACATACACTCCCGGTCTGTTGATCCCAAACGTAAAGTCACCAGCAGACTAGAGAAGTACAGCTAACTTTGAAAATTTGAGTGAATATACTTTTACATCATTAAGGTTCATAATGTCAGATTTCATCATTCTCTTTTTTTTACTCTTTCATGCTCCAATTTATCTTCATCAGTTGCAGAATTATTACAAATGCACGCTGTAGCAGTAAAAAACAATAAATTAGGATCTTCCCTCTTATTTAAAAGTAGCTGGAAGGTGTGTTTTGCTAGAATTGATAAAAGATAGTGTATCCTCTAATTTGCAACCCGGGGTTTTGTCTTTCTTCTTTGTGAATCACAAAACAATCCCAGCTCAGTAAGTTAAAGGATTATTTTTTCTCGACTTGGTCTTGGATATGTAAGCTAGATTTCTCTGATTTGTCCTCTACGAAGATTTTACTTACATTCACTGCTTTTAAATCAACCTTTTTAAAGTGTGATTGTTAGGAGTAAATTCAGTTTTGGTAAAACCACAACCAGAGTTATAGATAAAAATAACAATCTGATGATTCCCTACAACAGAGTACTGGACTCATTGTAGATAAAATAATATAAAAAAAAAAAAATCAACCGAGAATTATATATTTGCTAAAATAAATCTCTTTTGAGTTTAATTCCCCACATTTACAAAAAAAGCCCAGACATTATGTTGTAAATTTGAAAAATCCATGATTAATGGAGTATATTTACAAAACTAAGATGTTGTGAAGCCAAATTTATTGATTGTTCTGATACAGTATGAGTCTGGATGCACCCCATTTTGTTGCAAATATCTGACTTTATAATCTCAGTAAAGTTTTGAGTTTATTTCATAACATTATAATGTCAGAAAATATGTTAGTTTAAAAATCATTAATGTATGTCCTTAATGATATATTTTTTTGCAAATTTATGACATTTCAACATCATAGAATATCAAAAAAGTTTTGTGAATGTGTGAAATTATGCCTGAAATTTCTGAGTTTTGTTTTTTCTCTTTAATTCACAATGGCTTAATTCTCATTCATATGATTCAGTTGGCAAACAAGTTATTTAGCGGAACCTGGTAGCAACTGGGATCACCTAGTGTTTACTTTTAACATCTGAAGTAACAGAAGGCATAAAGAGAAATTAAGTATGTTTAAATTAGAAGTCTAAGCAGGTGGATGATCTTGTTTTTTCTAAGCATTTAAACTAAAATAAACTTCTTTTGAAGATGAACTCATGTCACCTTCAACAAGATCAAAAAGTGAATTTAAAAATGAAGTTTGTTCTGTGTTCATGGTGTTTGACTTGGCGTAGCAATTCATGTGAGACATATCAGCATCAAATATGGGTGAATATGTTTTTAGATCCAGTTTTAAATATCTGCAAGCTAACTGGACATATGCTGCATTTATTTTCTCTCAGAAGTCGAAGCTGGGAATAATCATAAATATGTTGAGCTCATTCTAGTTGTGAGCTGGAAATTGAGAGTCTTAGCTATTTGTTTTGGTGCTCAGTACTATACGCAATAAAAGGCTATAACTATGTTTCTCTCCATTTTATGCATGAAAACACAAAAGGAACATGTTTACAGCTCAATGCCGAATGCAGACTGGAAATAATGACTTCCAGCTTAAATGGACATTCTTCCGTTTTCCACCACGAACTTAAAAATCTGACTTTGGAGTGCAAAGAGAATGCAAATAACCTACCTAGCTAAAATAACTAAACAAACTGGATTGTCAACTTTCTAATATCCAAGGAAATGTTACTGTTGCTTAGTTTATTTTTAGGCATCTGGTAAATGTGTAAGGATCAATTATTGATTTATTGAACTCCAAAAAGAAACCATCACATATTTTTTATTCTGTTGTTTCCCATACAAACTGTAAAAGTCTTGCAAAAGTGTGCAATTGTTTTACTTACTGTGTTATATTTGTTATTTTAGTTTTGTGTCTTAGAAATGTATTTATGTGAAATTTGGATTGTATTAAGTTTGCAAATTTCATTAAATAGTTTCCCACATTGTCGGTGAAGAATTCTGTTTTTACTTTG
This sequence comes from Alfaro cultratus, assembly GCA_903066825.1. Classification (NCBI taxonomy): domain Eukaryota; kingdom Metazoa; phylum Chordata; class Actinopteri; order Cyprinodontiformes; family Poeciliidae; genus Alfaro; species Alfaro cultratus. The sequence continues at coordinate 60,987 of CAEFZX010022296.1, read as the reverse complement.
TGTCAGTATGTGTACTGATGTATTTCCTCCCTTACAAATTTCTTCTGTTTCTTTCTTTTTTGTCACACTGAAATGTTTTAAATCATAAAACACATTTTAAGACAACACAAACATAACCTGAGCAAATGCAAAAAGCAATTTTTATATCAGTTTGATATAATTTATTACAGGAAACATTATTCAAACCAGTGTGGCCCTGTGGGAAAAAGTAATTGTCCTTCCTAATAAATCATGATTTAACTCTGATTAATCAAATTATTTGGAAGGCTGAGTTTAATTTCACTAGCCTCATCCAGGCCTGATGACTCTCAGATGTGTAGAATAAAGAAATCGCTTAAACAGCACCCGTTTGACAACATGAAGTAGGCTAAAAGAAAGCAGTAGATGACATATAGTTAATGAAATCAGTCAGGAAAAGGTTATCAAGCAATTTCTAAGGATTTAGAACTCCTGTTAGCCAAGGTGGGAATCATTTTCCATATATGGAAAAAAAAAAACATGGAACAATGTTGAACCTTCCCAGAAGAGGCCAGCAAACTCAAACTACTCCGAGAGCTTCAGTGACTCATCTAGGAAGTCGCAAAAGAACCCAGAACATCTGAAGCGCTGCATCAATCAGAGAAGTCAAAATTAAAACCACTGCTGAGATACAACTTTCACATGTACAAAAAACATCTTGATGATCTGCTAAACGTTTCGGAAAAAAGTTGTTGACTGACTAGACAAATGTTTAAGATTAAAATAAGTGAGTCAAACCCGCCAGCAAGTCCAAAAAAAGGAGATGCTGTGGCATAACTTTAAACAGGTGTTTCAGGTTTAAAAGATTCTTCACTGGCTGAATTAAAACAATCCTTCAAAGAAGAGTGGGCCAAAATTCCTCTACAACAAGGGAAACAACTAGTTTTCACTAATACCTGAAGTCAGTAGTTAAGTTTAGGGGACACTTAATTTTACACTTATGGCCAAGTTGGTATTGAATTGTATTTTTCTGCTTAATAATGAGAAAATAATTTTAAAATGACCTTTTTTATTGCAATATTAGTTTCTTTGCTCTGATATTTAAATGTTTAATCTGAACCATTTAAAGCAAAAAACAAAAGACATCTTTAAAGGGGTAAAACCTTTTTCACGGCGCTGTGTATATCACATTAATCCAGAATCGATTGGACAGCATAAAAAAATCTTAAAAATAAAATCCATACAATGAATAATTAGATACATTTCTGTAAATAAAAGCTAACTTTCCACATATTATTTTATTTTGTATATATTTAATAATTTAGGCAGGTTTATATATAAAGGTACGAAAATACAATTTATTTAATATTTGTTCTTCCTCCATTGCTTTTTGCTATTCTGTATTAGTTGCAGAAGCAGCAAACAAAACAAAATATGGAAAAAAGGATTTTGAAATAGCTAAAAAAAGATTAAATTCTCAATATTTGAAAATAACATTTTGCACTTTTTATGCTTCTAATTTGTTCATTTTTAGCTCTACTTCTTTGTCTATATTCAGCTAATTTTTTTTAACAGATTGATTTACTTTTTATTTTTGACTCCATTCCTAGAATGTTGCTTCCAGTACTATAATTTTCTTGTATATTTGATTCCAGTTTTACTTTTTGTAGTATAAACATTTCTCAAAGACAATTTACTATCAGTCCAATTCTTCCCTGTTTAAAGATAATGATATACTCCAATATTCATTTACTATAAAGATCAGAGACAGTAGTCAAAAAGGAACTTCGAAACAAATGATATATCGCTGGTCTTAAATAATTATCGTCAAGTGAAACATATGTTTACAGGAACACCTTCAGGTTTTATACTATCCACAACAAACTGTACACGGAGCTTTAATACAATACAGTACTTATTCCCTGCGATGGTGCAATAAATGAGTCACATTTGGGCATTTTTCTTCAAACAGTAACACAAAAGTACACAACAAATACATAAATAGCTTTTTGTTTCCCTTTGAATCAAACAAAACAATTAAATTTCTTGGTTCTGGCTCTTGCTACAACATGTCAATGAAGGATATATAAATTAACATCAACAACACATAATAATAATTAGAGCAATAATAATATAAAAGCTGTTTTGTCTTTCATATGAATCTGGTAAGCTTACAGTATGCACTGATGGAATAGAGATCAGCCGGGCAGTTTGATATGATGCATCAGAAAATTTCTCAGTAATGCACAAATCCGTATACCCAGTGTCTCCAACTTAAGTCTTTGCAAGGAGGTGCCTGATTGGCTCTGAGATGAGTCCTCTGGCCCAAGCAGCTTCTCAAAGGCCCAAACCTGAGTAGACCTCAGATGGTGCCCTGAGTTTTTTCTTGATATTTAGTTTTTCCTCTAAAAATGTCACAGTACTTGTCATCAGAAGAGGCACAAGTACATCTGAGATGTGTCAGTCTGTCCCCCGTTTTTTGTTTCTCTTATGTTGGAAGTCACTGCAGCACGTTTCTTTGCAACATTATGGACCCTGAGTACCATGGTGCATTTGACTGGTAGACTTGAATCCATTAGCGTCCTTAGCGCTCTTTGTTAGCTTGGTCCTCTAATTTGGACACTACAGACGAGTCTCCCTAAATTAGCCCCTCCCACTCAGTCAGAGGTTAACAAGGGTCACCGTCCAGGGCAGGACGTGGGTTTGATGCAGCGTCCCTGGAACAGCACCAGATTGGCGGGGCAGTGGCAGCCAGCCACGCAGGGTTTATGACATGGTCCGATCTCATTCCAGTTGTCGCAGGTTTTAGTACATCCAGGACCGCAGGTGTCATAGACTGCATCATGTTTGCACTGGGTGGCTGGGAGAAAGTAGAAAAAAAGAGAAAATCAGGACTTAAAGCATGAAAACTAGATGCAACAAACATCACATAGCTTCATGCATTATTTTTAAGCACAAACACACTCAGTACGTAAATAGCAAAACATAAACCAAGTTGTTTCGTTAGCAAATCAATACAGTTAAATGCCAAATTCTTTACACTAGTTTTATGACAAGAATCACAAATTTTATTCATGATAGACCAAACTTACTATGTTTATCTCCCTGTGAGGATACCTCTACCATAAACACATAAACTATGCAACACCCTTAAGGTGAAAGGAATTCAGAAAGGCCAGTATTTAGATCTCAAGTCATCTCTATAAACTATTGTGTTTCTTCTGCTATGTACTAGTTTATGGGACTGGTGATGAGTCACAAACACTAACCCATGCAGACGTTGTCAGGCTTCCACTGTACCGGCACTCCTTCTCTCTCACAGGCTCTGCTGTAGGCAATGAAAGACTCACAGTAGCAGTTTTTATGGACCGGACACTCACACATGTCTGTCACACATGACCTGCAATGAGCACAATATGGTTTAGTGTAGGACGGCTTCACTTTCACAAGATTAAGTCTGAATTTTGTCAGATATTCTTTAAAGTAAGATTTTTGAATACAATCAAGATTCCTGTATCTTCAAATAATTTGGGAATGGCCAGATGACTGTCATTGCTGTGCAAGCTTTTTATAGGTTGATTTACACTTTTTGATAAATCAAGGCACACCTCAAACACACTGATTGATTGATTGATTGATTGATTGATTGATTGATTGATTGATTGATTGATTGATTGAAGAGTAGCACAAATGGACAAAGACTCTTTTCACAAGCTTAATCAATGACAAAATGGCTTCTGGACAAAACAGTCAATTCCACAAAATAAAAAATCTTGTTTCTACCTGTAGAACGGCCCAAAATCAACCACACGGTGGCACTTCTGAAAATCCCACGATTTTATTTTCTGGCATTCTCGGTGGGCCCGGAGCTTGACTTTGACTGTGCCGGGGCACAGGTGGGACGTCGACCTGCGAGGTGGATGCTGCTGGGAGCAAACATCATTTCCATCGACTCGCCATGACTCAGCAAACTCGTCCACGTCGAACTTCAACAAGCCGTCACCCCCAATGGTGTCGTCTCGCTTCTGACCGTTGTAGTTCCCACAGAGGCCGCAAAGGCGACCGCGTAGGTGAGGAGCAGCAACAACTTCTACAAAACTGTCGCCATCCCAGGTGATTTCTAGACCTGTAGTGTGAAAAACAAAGATTAGGGACTGTGGATTTACTATTGAAAAAAGTTAATATGGGCTAAATTTTCAGTTGCACAACAATATCTAAATATACTATGAGTCTTAATGTGTCCCAACCTGCAATGGTGGTGAGTTTAAGCAGGTATCCATCCAAATCGATGTGCACCCCAGGGCCGTGGTACGGCAGTGCAATGCGAGTCCCATTCCTTCGAACTGTGAGGTGCTGATGCAGACTGAGACTCAAAGTGCCAAGTCGAACTTCAACAAACTGAGTCCAGGAGAACGAGCGAGTTCGCCGAGCATCATTCTTCACCAATACCTGCAATTAAGAGAAATTTGACTTACTACACTAATATTTAAGCTCAAGATCTTGATGTGAAGGTAAGTCTATCAACCATTTCCAGTTTTTTAACAGCCAGCTGTTTTGGAAAAGATTGTTTTTAGAAAGGTATACCACTAATTTGTATTCATTCCCAGCAAATAACTCAAAATCTTTTGAGGTGGACTGGGTTTATTTTTGCCCATTCTTCTCTGCAAAATAGGCCTGTGAACATCTTTTTCAATTATTGTCCCAGACTCCAATTTAGGTTTAGGCCATTCTAACACATGAAGATGTTTTGGTCCAGTCCATCCCATTGTATCTCTGGCTGTAAGTTTGGTGGTGTCAGGATGATTTGAGATTAAAGGAAGTAGATTTCATCATGCAGGTGCCTTATGAAGGCTGCACTGGATTTTATATAGGGGTAAATAGTAAAAATGGCAAATTACCAATGCAAGTCACACATTTCAGATTGTTAGTCATTACAAAATGTGAAAACTTTGTTTCATTTTCCTTCCACAGTAGAAAAGTTTCCATATTGAGCTGAGGTGAGTTTTTTTCCTTCTATTTTTCATCTAACTTGGGATAAGCAAATTCCCGCAACCTCTGTTTACCTATTTACCTACCGTGAAGCTGTTGATGCTGTTTCCAGGCATTCCAGATTGGGTCCCGCCACATTCACGTGTCAGCACATATTGACAAGTTCCCTGAAAGTTAAAGGTCCTGCCATCAAAGGTGTTGTAGTGAGGGTCACCAAAGACTGTGCATACCCCAGGTTCTGGACAGAAAAAAAGACAGAGAAAGGGAATGATGAAAAAAACATGGAAAAGATACTTGTGCTGTTAAAATCTGAGTAACTATAAATAACTGCAGTGGAAGAGCAGCAGACCACGAAACATCACAAGCTTTAAAACAAATGCATCTGAAAAACCTGAAATCCAACTCCAGGAACGGAATTTATGAGAAATACAGAAATATGTGGCTCTAATCTGCCTTGCTCAGAAGTGAAACCAATATATGTGGTGTGGTAAAAAGTCTGCCTTACCCAAATAAAACTACATTTTATTTTATGTGCAAATGAGGTTTAGAGGGTATTTGTATTACTGAAATAGACGATGCTGGGGGATTTCTGCTGAGGAAAAATGACCTGAGGACAAAACCACAGTCTGGACCAAAGTACTGTGAGGACTACTTAACCAAAGCGGCAGAAGTTTGCTCTCAGAAGTAGAGATTTACTCTTAGGATCATTTAATATGTTGCTTATTTATTCATGCAGCACTTTATATACTCCAATTAGTTGGACTTACTCACTTTCAGTGCAAACTGGACAGCAGCCGGTTCTGTTCAGGATCTTGTTCTGTAAGGAATGAGGTGGAGGCATTATTCATACTTATCAAGAAAAAAATTTATAAAAAAGACTGAAGAATGTGTGGATAAAAGTGATGAAATTTATAACAGATCCACTTAATTACTGGGAGGACAGGAATAAACAGATTTTTCAGTTACTGGCCTGCAAAATACCAGTCAGAATCATTCAAGGAACAATTGTCAAATGGTTGAATTGGTTCATATCCCTTCATAATCATAATGCATTGAATCAAAAACACTGTTTGAGTCACTGTTATCAGTACACAACATATTGAGTGAAATTAAAAGTTCATTTATTAAAGTTTCTTTCAGAAAAGCTGAAAAAGTTGCATGTGAAAAGCTAATTGACATTCACAAGATCATAAAACTTTGGACCGAATGTTTAGTAAAAACATGGATTGTGTTTTTCTAAATTTTGGTAGTTTTTCATTACTTCTAAAGTGCACAGCTCATAAGCATTGTGGACACACTTCTGCTAATTAGTGGAGCTAATTTTTTGTATTGCGCTTTTGCTAACTTCCCTAAATTATTTTTTTGATGTAAATGATGTAAATCCTAAAGTTAAATTACTTGGCTGCTTTGCAAGCTTTCAGTTGATCAAAGTTAAACATCTGTAATGAAATTTTGGCTATTGGCTGTTAAGAGTGTTAGGGTTGGTGTTTGTCTATTCTAATTTGGAAGGGGTGAAAACTGTTTACGCAGCAGATCCTTTCTTCTCCTCACATTCTCTTTTTTTCTCCCCAATAATTTTTTTTCAAACAAGAAATATACAGGAACACAATAAAATATAAATATTAGAGAACAAGATATAAACTTAAATACAAAATATAATCTTTGTAATCTTTCAACCAAAATATTTGAATTGAAGTCAATGCTTTAGCATAGCTTCCACTACTGTGTTTTGTAGCGTTTTAGTGCTAGCAGAGCTAATGTTTATGATTATCGTTTTGGGATTAAAGTAATTAACGTTTTAGTTAATGGTACCCACCAAAGCTCAAAATAAATGGTTTGTGTTTTAATGAGTTTATAGTCAAATCAGGGATGCCACAAAAATACCAACACTCCAACTGTGAGTAATAGACTTTGTCTGTGTAACAGGAACCTCTGTCTATGTATGGGGGCGTGAATATCAGAAGAGCAGATCAGAAAACTCTTTTACACGCAGAGTTTCTGTTGCCTGAGGGACGCTCGTCATTTGCACCTCCTTCTAAATGAGGACCCTCACTGATGTAATGTTTTTCTAAACTTTAAGTCTTAATTTTGAAGCTGGAACAGCAACCCCCGTTTTAACTCTAACTCTCCTTTGAAAGCCTGGACAGGCCAACTCTATAGTACTTTTCCTCCCCTGTCTTTTTCATGCGCACGCCACTCATCTGTCATCGGTCATAGTCGTTCTCTGTACTCCCAGCATACGCTTCAGTTCTGTCCTCCACACAAAGGCCACACTCAGTCTTTGAAGAGTGCACACACACACACAAATAGAGGAATACACACTCCCTTTCAAAATGCACACACAGTGACAGATTAGTTTTCAAGGGCCTAAATATAGGGAACCTCTTCTCTGCTGTCACTCAAACATAATACAGACAAAAGGCTGTTCGGAGACACGCTGTCTCCAAAGGGGACCCAGACACTCGGGTGACCTGCTGCTGACCGCAGGAGGACGACCTGGGAGAGATTGTGTGTGTGTCCATGTGAGCTTAGAGAGTGTGTTGTGTCAGTGAAGAGTTGCAGTTGTGACCACTAAGGACAGGTGGAGCAGTTTGTGTGCTGTATATGACCAAATTACCATCACACATTAATCCAAAACTGAGCCAAGATGTGGTTCTCTCAGTTCTCCTTACATCCTGCTCTGTTTTAGAAAGGTGTGTTTTGAACATGTTTTCAAAGTTTGGATTCATAGTAGATGCTATAGGTTAACAGGAATTCCTTCAGAAGTAGTGCATCTCTTGACATCAGCCGCCCTAGACAACATTTAATCAACCAAATTCTCTTTAATATTTTGTTCAATAAGTGATGTCACCTTCATAGCAGCTATTATTTTCATGTTTGTTTTGGTGATACACCAAGAGACCAGAACGCTTTCCATCTTGCTCAACCCACTTCAAAGTTAAACAATTTTTCTAATCAATGAACAATGCACCATGCATAAGCACTAAAAGGTTACATTTCAATATTGGCCACGTTTGGTGCACTTCTTTAATAAAATGCTTCCATTTGGGGCCTTGTGAAGCATTGCAGAGGTCTTAAACAGTTTAATAGAAATTCAGAACTTAATGTGAAATAGTAAGCAAATTATCATAGGTTTTGTTCAATTTATAGTGCTTTTTTCACTACTTGCAGTTCTTTTCACTCTGACTCTTCACAAACACTGGTGACATGAGAGTGGGTGAGTTATAATTTGATGGTTTTATTTCCCAAATTATAATTTCTGTGTGTAAATGACACAACCCTTGACATGGTGTTCTCCCATTCCAAATAAAACAACATAAATAATAGTGATAATTACATTTTTAAAAATCCAGTTGTCTTAAACAGAAACAAACAATTCCCACCTTATAAAGAATAATGATGATAAAATTTAATCTGACATGACAAATCATGTTCTTTGGAGAGAAAGTACAACACAGACCACCAACATCATTCTATAGTCTCCAGCTCTGACCACGAACAACAGGTGAGGGCTTGTTGTAACCACTGGAAGCGTGTGAACTTGGACTAACACTGACACCAGCTCTGACTGCATGACCGGCACCGGTGGGCGGTATGTCAGGAATCCACTCCATCACCCGCAGACCGACAAATGACTTCGGAGCGACCTCTGCGACAGGTGAACGCAGCACAAACGTCTTTTAAACTCAGCATGCTGCTTCCATTTAACAGTTGTAGAAAAATACCTAAAACCTATTACTTATGGGTTTTTTTTATTAATCTATGGTGAATATTGACCAGAAGGAAATTGTGCAAGTTCAGAAAGTCTAAAATATTAAGCTCTTATTCAAGTAAATATTGTTTTATTCTATTCACTAGTAAATGGTGGCAATTCCTACACATAAATCAACAGGCAGTGAAAGAATGTAAGAATATTTTATTTTTATGAACAGATAAGGGAAAATAATTTTTGGTACTTTTTAGATCAGGCTAATAGTTTTTGTCAACATTTTGGGGCATTTATGACTTTGGAAATGACAGAAAGTCTTGAACCATACCATGGACCTGAAAGGTATGCAGGTTGTTGGGGAAAAGACAAAATAACACACAAGTTGCAAATCTAATAAGCGGAAAATCCAGATATACTTCTACAAGTAGAAGTGAATCTTTGTCACTCACCGAGGGGCAGCTGGTGATCGGCACACACTGTTTGGGCCGACACTCGACATTGCCTTTAACACAGGCACAAAGAGTGCAGTTCACTGACGACCACATGTCTCCTTCCTACAGACACAGCAGGGTCACAGAATTAAAATCAAAATTGGCACATTCCACTCAGACAGCATGTCATAAACCCAACATCTGCATTTCTTTTGCTGCTTGCTAATTTAGTAATGTTTGAAGCACCAATATTAAAGCAATGGTCTGCAACCATTGCTTTAATCTACTGTAATATGAGTAGATGAAAGAAATCTATACATAAAAATCTAATGCAACTAAGACAATATTTGTTTGCATAAAAATAATGTTCTTTTCTACATCTAGTTTAGCTTAGATGCTATCATGATCATCCACCACAAGGGGAGCTCTCCAGTCCATCATCTCATTCCTCATCCTGCTATTTATTTATCCATTTATTCATCCTATCTCCATCCATCTATTACTCTTTATCAAAAAGTGACTAATCTGTCCATCAATAATCCATTCATTCTTGTCCTCACCCTGTAGATTTTGTTCCGCACTCTGCAGTACTTCACCTCCTCCACCTTCACATAAGACAAACACTCATCACAACACTGACTGCCCTGGCAGCTGCCTGGACGTGAGCACCGCTTTTTGCACACCACTGTTGAATCCTTAAGGACAAGAAATAGAGAGTTAATCACTCTTGATCCTAGATATTGACACACACTGCATAAAAAGATATAAAATAATTTTTCTGCACTATCTGACAGTAAATCAAGATAAAATATATCCGGTCATTCATTTGTTTCCTCGTGGTTTTCATAATAGTATTTATTTACCAATCAGAGGCTTAGAAAGCCAAAAAAATATTATCTGGACTTTCTGAAATTGAGACTTCGAAGCAAGTAATACAATGTTAAATAAAAGAAAATTCTTCAAAAATTTCTTCAAATTAACAAAGAAATTTGTTAAGGATGCCACAATTGTTTGATCAAAATCTTACAAAGTAAAAGGTAATTGTACCCAAATACTTAGAAAATATATGTACGTTTCTGAAATTGAAGACATTTTTTTGGTCTGAGTTTCAGTCAGAAAGTGGAAAAAAAAAAGTGCAATCAGTTTTAAGCTCTAAACAAAGAATATTCACATTTCATATTGTCGAGAAAAGAGTAGTAAAATAAGTTAAACAGTTAAATCTGTTGTAATAAAAATGAATCTCTGAGGAAGTACCTTGCATGTGCAGGTGGTACAGTTGTTGAGCATAAAGCAAGTACCATTCTCATAGACATCACTGTGAAAAAGACAACTTCCTAAAGAGAGATCAAACACCTTCCGCTGACCTGGAGGTGAAAGAGAATCATGTATGAAGAAAATCACATAAACAGTAAGAGCATTAAAAAGGAGCTGAAGCTCAGACATACCAATGCACCTGGGACAGCACTGTCCAGGAAGGGTGTGGCTCAGGTGAGCGGGGCACGACAGCACAGGACACACTTCCTTCATGCACAGAGTCCGTCCTCCCTAAAATAAAAAAAAATGATAAATCACAATTACCAACATTAGTATGTTTTCATGTTTGTATATCACATTAGCATCCATGTTCTTACACTCTGTCATAGATGTCAGTGTAAATGTGATTTGCACATAACCTAAATGTTTTGCCATGTTGGCCAAAATTATCAAGCTGAAAGTAATCAAGCATCACAAACATTAGATTTTTTTTAATAAAAGTGCAAATTCAAATTCATTGATTATGTTTTCTTTACCTATATTTTCCAATATTTTAATGAAATGCACAACAACGCACAATTGTTGAAGAAATTGGATTCATGAATCATGTTGTTCCAGAAGAATTAAGAAAGGTTTTTCTCTTGTGAATTTTTTAAAGTAATGCATACAGTTTATTTCATTTAAAACTTTAAGAAGAATCAACCTTTGCTGACAGATTAAATTAGGATTACTTTCTAACTGGGGTTAGGGGCCATACACAATCATCTGAAGAGCAAAAAAAACGGCTCCCCGGCCAGAGGTACACTCTGCACCTCTGGCCTATTTTATTGCTCAACCTCTGCTTAAAACAAAAGATAAATACAGCAAAAACAATATTTTTCCATAAGTTTTCATAGATACAGCTTGACACAGCATTTTAAATGTCATAAAATAATTCAGCATCATAAGAAACTCTGTTAAAACTTTGTAAATAAACAAGGGAAAGTATGATAAAAAGTTTGCTTGAGCATTTGTTAAAAAATCCTGGGGGGGTGTCCTTATTGGGCGTCAACACATTAATACTGCCATGTGTTTATGGACCTGCCTGAAGGGTTTGTTTGTCTAAGGGGAGATTCTGGAGGGAAGCAGGAACATGGGAGGAATTAAAACAGGGAAAGCAGAGAAGCGGATGTTGTTCTCACCAGAAATTTGTGACTCCTGAGAGACTCCAAAGCTAACTCATTTGCAGGACAGAGATCCTGTTGGAAAGGTGAATTTACGCTGAATGTGTACTCACAGTGCACATGCACTTGATGCAAGGTTTGCCTTCAGGACTGAACTCTTCCTTCTCTTTATAAAGGAGACCCTCAAAGATGCAACCTGCAGCAAAAGATGTTGACCATATTTTACTTAGATGTCCTTTAAATTCAGTTTATTAAAACACATTTTGTTAAGCTCATTAAAGATAATTGTTTTGAAAATGATTCACTGCATTAAAAACAGATGAAAAGCACAAACACCAATTGAAAACAAAATTTTATTGACTCTAGTGTTTTACAGTGAAAATAATACCATTGTCTGAATAGCAATCAGAAAATACTACAATAAATAGATACTTAAAAGTCTAAAAATGTGTAAATTAGGTAATAAAACAAAAGCCAAATTATTTTGAGTACAAAGCAATTTAAATGATTAAAAACGCCGCTGTTGATATGATTTTAAATAAACTTCTTGAGTTCACTCTAAATGAATATGAATAGAATAACTAAATATGAAAAGTTTCATCTGTTTTTACATCAAAACCAATACTCACTCGGGCAGGTCGGACAGCACTTTTTTGGGTGGATTTTTGGGTTCTTGCAGTGAATGACACACTGGACTTCTGCCTCTGTGATCACTCCTTCCTGAACAAGAAGCAAAATAATTCCTTCAGCTTCACATCTAAAATATATCATTTACACCTTTTTTGTTTTCCAATCTTTAACTGCTATGACACAGTTTGCATCTTCTCTCTTATTTCAATCCTCATCATTGACTATTGCATGACAATTATGTAATTTTTATCCAGGCATGAGTTTATCTGTCCTCTGGACTTTTTCCAGTCTTCCCACTTCATAATTCCCCCTTCTATCTGCTACCAGTCACATATATCTCAGAGACTCACCTGACAGCGTCTTGTTATGCAGGGTTTGGTAGAGGTCATCCAGGATACGGAGCTGTTATAAGACTGTCCATCTAACAAGCAGCCTTAAGCAGACACAGAGAGTTAATGATTAGATTTATTCTTTTAAATTCTCTTTACATTCTTAACATTTTGAAATTAACCAGCTGTGGCATATTGAGAAGATGCAATTGTAACTATGAAGATATCTTTTAGAGGTTTTGGTTGGAAAACACTCCTTTTCTGTTCTGGAAATGTCTTCTATTAGACAAAACAGTGGCAATGTTTGTTTCAGGTTGAAGCATGAACACCTGAATGATTAAACTGGTCTGAGAGAGAAAGCAGCTATGCAACAATATCCCTAGAACAACACAATAAGGTAACTGCTGTAGCTGAGAATTAAAGTGTGATTTAGTGCATGAACTCATCTCAGGACAAAAACACTTCATCATCCCAGATGTAAATTTCAAATATTACGCCTAGTTTTCTGCAAATGCTGAAAAACCTTTCTTCCAAGAAGAAAATTTGCAAAGGTAAAATTGTCATTCATAAACTTCATGATTAACATGAAAGGCAGCAATGAAACTGGAAGATGGTTCTAAACTGTAAGTAGTGATCAGATCACTTATTATTTCTCAAGATATTAATATTTTTACTTCTCTTATGTCAGGAGAAGTTCTTGCTGTGAATGACACACTGAACCTCCGCCTACAATTACATGTGATATGTAACCGTTTCATATGTAGCTATCATGATATGTAACTGTAGGCTTACTGGCTTTAAAGTGAAAACCAGTATCAGTGCATGTTGTCTCACTAGAAGATGTGTTGTAAAAACACAAATTGATGTTTGATTCTTATAATTTCTCCAAACTATATACCCTTTTTTAACCCAACTTTCTTTTCTAATTTAACTATTTAAAATCCCTTCATAAAAAAATCTAATACTTTTTCCTCATGTTAAAGTTAATAAAAAGATTTCTCAAAGTAAAAAAATACCAAAGCTGCATACAATTTGTTGTAAAAAAAAAAAAAAAAAAAAAAAAGTATCTGTTTATCACCAGTTTTTATAAAAAGTGGTCCCAACCTCTACAAAAATCTGGATTTTAACAATTCAGAAATATTAGCTACAGGGCTGCTTCAACTTTTTCCTGTAATAAACTCAGATCTCTTGGTAATAAATCTTTATTTTTGGGGGACCTAATAAAAATATTTTGTGTTGAGAATATACGGGCCTTGGAAAAAGTATTCATACCGTTTCAATTTTCCCACATTTTGTCATGTTCTGGCCACACATTCCTTCAATGTGCGTTTTATTAGGATTATAGCTTCTTTGTTTTCTACGTCTTTCTTTTTTATAAATACAAATCTGAAAGCTTTAGCATTATTGTATTCAGTCCCATCTAACCTCACAAATTTAGAACATACAATTATATATAAAAGACCACATATTAGTAAAGCAATCTGTGTGTGGACCTGTCCAGGGTGTACCCCGCCTCTGGCCCGGAACGTTAGCTGGAGTTAGTTTACCAAACAACCTGCTTTATCCAGGCTCTATATCAACTCTAACTCTGGAAACAGAAAAATGTACATATGAAACTCTAGTCCTCTGCCCCTCCTCCACAAATCCAGCCTTGGAGCAAAGCATTTAGATGCAACAGCTACTCTTTACATAACGACCGCTCCACTGTCACCCACTTTCCTTTCAGAGCTGAATGAGAAGCCTATTCATTTCATCCCTTTTACAGTAAGCGGTCTCGGATCAATGTTTAACTTTTCATACACTGAAACCTAATCAGAGCCATTGATCTACTTTCTGCTTTGTAAAATAAATCCGGTGATGCAATATTACTGCTGCAGGAAGACTTGCAATAATTTAGAAAAAAGGTTGAGTTCAGGTAACAAAATTCCACCGTTAAAGAACAACACAGTGGCTAGAAAAAACATTCATGCATTATGAACTTTGCCCACATGTTGTCCTTATGCAACCTCACACTTTTATGCATTTTCTTGTGATTTTAGATAAAAGGTCAGTCTAATGTCTATACCAGCTTTGCAGAGACTGAAATGTTTTCCTATTCTTTGCAGAACAACTTCAGCTCAGTCAGATTGGACAGAGAAAGTCTTGCTACAGGTTCCCAAATGGATTTAGGTTTCTGGCCTCAATTCCTTTGTGTTGGTCTGTCAGATTAAATGCTGACAATGTACATTTATGAGTTCAAGGGGTGTGATTACATTTGCAAGGCACAGTCACCATCTCTTCCTAGCTGCTTTTTATATTTTATCAGTGTAAAACAGAATCTGTTAGAACTATTTGGGGTCCTTAGGACTTTCAAGCAGAGTATATAATACATCAAGGTTGAGTTCAGGTAACAAAACCGGAATCTCACATGTTAAAACCAGCAGTCTGAAGATAGAAAAATAGCAAAAAAAAATCAAAAATAAGCTTTCTACTAAAGTACTGTGCACCCAATTTGAGACAAAATGTGTGTCTTTTCTGCACTTCTTTGAGAGTGTAGGTGATAATCTAGAGCACTTTATGTTGCAACAGGTAGTGTTATACCAAAATAGTTTGACTTATAGTGTAAAAAAGGCAAAGTCACAACTATCAGGGTATCAATCGTGATCCCTTGCTCAGGTGTTTTCTCAGAATCAAAAGACCAACTTTTAATCAAGTTACTGTAATTAAAAGTAACTATTTTGACTCAAACTATTTCTAATTTATTTGTGAAAATTCACTATAACATTTCCAATAAATTTTATTCTCTTTAATCAAGTGAAAATAAATAAATGAATAAACTTCTGCAAGGCTTTTCGGCTTCCAAAAGCAATATCTTGTTGATGGTTTAAACATTAAATGTACTTAAACAGCTAACAATAACATTCTGTACCCTCATTCAGAGGATCTGTTTAACTAACACAATTCTAGTAGTTGCTTTATTCATTATTTCTCCACTGCGGCATGTATAAACTTGTTTTCAAAAGCAATTTCAGACCACAGTCTTTGTAATAAAGTGACGCATTCTGACTGGGATTCTCATCAACTGTGAGAATGACTTTATTAAGAAGTGAAAACACAGCAACACAACCCACTGGTGTGTTTCCAGTAGCACAGACAAAGCAGAGTTCATCAGTCAGTCCCAATAAGAAGGGAATCTGGCTGCAGTGACGATGCAGTGATTTTCTCCACTTCTATTAATGAAGTGCTGAGTCGTAAAACAGAAAGCTGCAAACAAAGAGGTTGTGGCCCCGCAGAGAGCTAGAGGTAAGTGTGAGTGTTTTTATACTTCCATGGAGCCACATGGCTTCTTCATCAAACACATTTTGAAGCAATAAGGTCATTTTGCAAGTTTGTTTATTATTTAAAGGTTAAGTTTGGTTGAAGGTTAGTTCCTTAAAAACATATTTCTTCTGAAGAAATCAGAAGAAATATTTGGTTATTCTGTTGGCATTGTTTTTTTAAGCATCACAAACATGGCTGTCTTAGCTTACTGTAAGTAACTTTATTAATTTTTGCTTTGTCGGAATTGAATTTCCATCCAATTGATTCTGATGTATTTCAGTGATAAACAAAAGTTACCTTAGACTTAAATGTGAAAATACACAAAAGAAAAATGTTCTGGAGAAAAAACACCAAACAGTATTTTTATCATCTTGTTGCACTGCAGACTCTGGTTCAATATTTACATAAAAATTGAGGAAATATATGTGTAAAAACTCTGGAACAGCCTCCCATTTCAAGTGAGATTTCCCCAGAACTACAGTATATCCTATTAAAATATTCTCTTTACACAGGATTTTGGTTGAATATGATATACCCTTTTCTATTTGATTACTTGGGCATTGTCCTTACCTATTGATAGATTTTATTAGCTCGTCATGTTGTGTTGGGTTGCTTTACATTTTGCCAATATATCACATTGCTGCCCTTGAAGTTGTTGTATTTTTGTGTACATTTCCACACACATGCTATGTATATTTAGCATCCAATACTAACATTTACAAATTCAACTATTTATTAACTTTGTGTTAAGCTATTGTGCTGTAAATTATAAGAAAACTCAGAAGATTTAAATACACAGATGATTGTCCTCAGAGATGCTTGAACGATTCTGATCATTAAGACAAAGATCAGAATGATGCTGCCCTTGTGGATGAATAAACAAATAAATCCTCTTGGATGATTTCAGACTCATAAAAGTAACTATATTTCTGTTGCTTGTAAACCTGACAGTGAACCCATTCAGCAGCCAAACTGTCTCCATATGCTATGGCTGTGTGTATGTGGCTTCGCATGAGGTGGAAAAACATCCAGATTTACTCCCACAGGTTGCATTGAGGCCTGGCTGTTTGCATGCACTGCAGTAAAGTGGTCTCTGAAGGTTTGGTAAATCTGTATGAGCTTTATGTTTCTGCGTTATAGCAGTTCTCCCCATTAAAGTCCTGCAGCTGCAGATACCACAGCAGGACAATAAAAGCTCCCAAGTTCATTATTATCATCATCGCTGTTTATTCACCATCATATCAGGGTCAGAAGACATAATAATACATGCTCGTCTCACTCTGGATCTGTTAATCTGTCTTACCTTTGCACCGTTCACAGCAGGCGCCAGTCTGTTTCACCACCAGAGCACAGTCATCAGAGACCGGCGGACATTTCTCCTGTTTACAGTCAGCTTTCCCATCCTGACGGAGAGAGACAGGAAGAGAGCACTGCTCGGTTATTTTTCAGATTCAAAACTCTGACTTCAGTCTAACTATTATATCACATTCTCATTTTATCTCTTCCATTATTTCCATCATGTTTTATCACTATTGACTATCAAAGTCAATAGTGGTTTTTTTTTGTTTTTTTTTTACTTCTAAATGTTTAAAAACAGCTATTATGACCAAGATACCACCTAATAAAGATGCTTTAATTTTTTTCTAGTAAAGCCTCATGAGGTGCATTGTTCAGGAGAATCATCCCAAATGTAATTATTTAATATTCAGTTTTTATTACTCTGACATGACCAACCTTGGGGTTTTGATTTGAAGCACGAGCTCTACATAAGCTTTCAATTATTTAGATTTTTTTCTTCATATTTAACAAAAGGTCCTTTAAGAATCAATAATTGTGACCTGATGACACTTTTTTAAATTTATAGCCTTATGTGGTGCAAATCCTTTTTATCACATCTTCTCTTACTGTCCGGATTATGATAAAAATTCTCTATATATTATTAAGATGCTTTAGAAGGAACACTGCTGTTGTTTAAATAGGAGCTAAGAAAAAAACCTCAGTAATATGATTAAAGAAAGTGACACAGTGCTAAAGAATGTTCTAGAAATGTCAACCTGTTTAAAAATTATTGCTAAATAATGACATTTTTGCTTTTTAGTCATCTTTATCCCAAATTTTAAAATAGACCTTCACAGTTATGGGAGTAAGAAGCGAAAGGACTGAAATGTTTCTCTGTTTAAATTTATTTAAACGGAAAAACAGCCAATATCTCAAAATACAGTTGATGATGAATTGCATGCTTATCAGAAAAAAGGCACATTTGAGTTTATTTAGGGCATATTTAACAAGAGAAATATAAGTAAAATTTAGACATAAGGCCTCTTCACCACCTTTGATTACAGCGGGGCTTGAAGCTACATGCAAATAATCTGTCGCTATTCTGAGTATTACAAAGATCAAGAGTCACATTAATCAAGTCTAGCATTTAAATATGTGTGTATGTGTTACGGTTGAAATCTTTCATTATTATAGACTGTCATTATGACAACCTCTTTGTTTTAGTAGGGCCTGTCTGTGTTTTATTTGTCTGTTTTAAGGGTCTGATTAGCTGTTGCAATCAGCCTGACTGAGAGCACCTGGCCAGGGATCCCAGAATCTTATGTTTGTGTTATTCTGTCCTATAACACACAAACATAGAAACACATGTTTCTATAACATGCGTTATAGGACGCTGTGTTACAGCACAGAAACATAAGAATCTTCACTCAGACTGCCACTGAATGTGTGTTTCTCATTTCCAACCACAGATGGAAGGAGGTTGTCACCCTTGTTCCTGCTGGAACACCCAAAATGGACACTTTTTTTCCTCTCACAAACTAGTTAATGAATTATATAGATGTTTCTTACTCAGATTTATGTGTGTTGGGGTTGTTTTGTTGTGTTTTGTCACAGTTAGAGTCGTGCTGTGACACTATGAATAGGCTAAGCAAGAATAAACATTGGCTTCAGTCTATTCCTTTTGTGGTCAATTATTGGTTTGTAAAATAGCCGTTTGTAATGCTGTAAATTTACCAAAATAAAGTTAATCTTAAAGTCAGGGATGGAGAAACTGAAAACATGGTTAGATTCTTCAGCACGATATATCTTGCTGAAGATCTTGATCTTCAGCAAGATATATCAGTGATTGTTTTACGTCAATAATTCCTTACCACTGATTAAAAAATATTAGTTCCACTGGCAAACTAATTAACCTATAACAAGACATTTTCCTATGTTTTAAGTGAAATAATCTGCCAGTGGAACTAGTATATTTTAGTCAAGGTATTATTGACTTAAATTAAGCTTTTAAAAATGTACCTGTAGATTAATTTCAACTTATTTCAAGTATACTGGGATATTTGCACTAGAAACTGCATCAAAATATTCAAGAATTTGTGTTTTTGCAGTGTGACATTTAGTTGTGTCTGAGCAGACAAATCAGCACCACCAAATGTGCAGGTATGAATGAAGAAGATCAAATTAAACAGAATTACTGTACCTACTCTATGTTTTATCCAAATTCGCAACTTGGTTTGAATTTTGCAGTCTGAGAAATAAAATATGGCTCAGCCTTGACGCTTCAGCTGTGAATTTTCACACCAGCACAACAAGCCTCCTGTCGCCTCCAGAAACATTGCGCACTGTGTCCGTCAGCGCTGCTACACACACGGTGGGACTGGTCAGAACCGGCGTCGTTTAACTCTCTCAAGTTTCACACCCAGTCTTTACTGCCGTTTTCTTGCCCACTCTGAGTGTGTTTTACTTTACAAACTATGAGGGTTTGTAAAGCGGAGGCTGGCAGGTCCTGCGGCAGGAGGCTCCAACAAAGACGGATCAAACGAGTGCGAAAATAAACCCGGCCAGTTTTATATAGCTGCAGCTCTCCGAATAAACCCCAACCACACCGAGGTCAGATGATGTCATGACACAAGAGGAGGGAGGAGAGGAGCCGAGATGGAAAGAAGCAAATAATGAAGTGTAACAGGTCAGAGGGAAGATGACAACTAGAGGAAAATGACAAACTCAGGATGAGATTCTGGTTTGTTGAAGGTTACTTTGCAAAATACCTGGTCATCAAAATCTCATTTTATTCCAGACAACAGAGATAAATTATGTCAAAATACAAGTCAGTTATATGTTAATGAGTTACAATATTCATGAAGAAGCAGAAGAATTAAATGACTTGATTAATGTCAGTTCTTATCCTGAAGCAAAGGGATTGAAGAATTTGAACTGGCAAAGATACTTTTAATTTACAGGATGCTAATATTAATTATTGGCATAGTAGCATAAAATATTACCAATAAAAGTGATCAGAACATTTAGTAAATATAAATAACAATGTACAAGGACAGCTGAGCTTTACATCCAGTTATATCTAATGTCCTCTTTTTAGGAGAATGATAAAGTATTAATGTATTTATTTATCTGGGTAATAAGTTTCACTATAATTGATGCCAGAGGTGAAAGTATTCATCAGGGTCTCATTTTATGTCCAGAAACAGCCATCACTTTGAGAACACAACCAAAACATAGTGAAATGAAGAAAACAAGGAAAATATCATAATATATAAATTTAAATAATTGTGCTTAGTTGTCGATACAGTCTTTCAATAAGAGAAGGTAACTGTGCAAAACCTAGAAGACAGTCAAACAGGATTCTAATTTAGTGTCAGTTATTGCTAATTTAAAAATTTTCTAATAAAAGAACCAAATTTATGTCATTTTCTAGCTTTTGCTGCACTCACACATTTTTAATAGACACCTTTTTCCATGTAACTGACAGAATCTGTTAAATTTTAATGCACCTTAGGGCAAAGTGTTACCAATACAATATGATATTTACCGTACATGTTGTAAATCTTAGACATGCTGGAACGTTCTTCAAGCCAAGAGATTTTCTTTTTTCTTCTAAATCTCTGTTCACTGCAGTATTTTGGAATAAATGCACTACTGGAAAGAAATATTGGCTGTGGATGTAGACCCACTCAATGGTGGAAATGTGACAAGTCAAAGTGCAAAACAACTAGAACACCATATTATCAATTGCTGATGAAGTGGTTCCTCAGACCACTGCTGTTTTATAAGCGTAGCCCTGGGCTCAGCCTGTAATTTTAAAGGGAAGCCGTGGATAAATTAGGAAAGCTACACAGTGGGTATTCAAGGAACTGCAAGGCAAAAGATTTCTATATATATTTAAACCGTAATCATCTATCATGGAAGACAGCTGTAGTCGAGTTTGTGAAACTTTCCCATAGACTTGTTAAAGCTGACTGTAAACATGCGGTGAACTTGCTGCTATAAGTAAAGCAACAGGAAGCTTCTGAGTCTTGGTCCTGAGTATGCCTGTCGCAATAAGCAATAAATCAATTAATCGCATGATGAATTAAAAAAGCTCAATAATTCCCATTTACACTATTTATCGTTTTTCTCTTTCTACCAAAAACTGGATGACAAAAGTCCTCATTCTGGGGCTTTGGTCTCAACTTGCCCAGTTTTTGAATAGCTTTTTGTTTTTTTTTTACAGACACTTCATAATTCATTTTATTTATTGTTTATTTATTTATTTTGGATATTTTCATCCAAATGTAAATAAAACAGCTTCCAGTTCCAGTGTTGCATGTTCATAAGAATTTAAAGTTCATTGGTCTCTGACAATGTGTTCTTGTATTATTACGCCTTTAACATTATATTACTTGAAAAATGGTCTCAAAACAACATTATTGTTTACCGCAAGCTTTTCTGGGAGAATTTATTGTCCAGCAATATTTGTTATCATGACAGAACCAGACCTGAGATCTGTTCTTATATAGCTATTTTTTATTTTTAAATTGACTTATCTGTTTTCTAAATATCCTTTATTATATCCGGCAAACAATGGCACACTAAAACCTAAGGAAAACTAGGTAGCCAATCAGTTAATTTGCTTGTTTTCATAACTTCATTCAAAGGAACATGCAACCTCCACACAAAATGGTGGTGAATGCTGAAATATAGCGACAGTAAAACAACACGACCAACCCTACATTTTGATATTGTAAATAAATGTATCTAAATGTGAAGTCGACCAAACACCAACCTTGTGTTTAGCTGTAATTTAACTGTTTTAGTTCCTTTCATTAAGACAGAATTAGTTGAAAGCTCCTCCAGACTAGTGGCAGTGTTGAATAAGAAGCAACACTACGTACAATTCATTGCTAGTTTTGTTAGAATTTCAGTTCAGGTTACTTTTCTATTTGCTGCGGTCATCCACTACTTTCTTATTTTGGGTAAAATCAGCAACAAAAAAAAATAAATAAATAAATAAATAATTTCAGTTTGTGGTTGTGACAAAGTGGAAAGAACATGATTAGTTTTGCAATGTACAGTAGCTTTAAGGATAATAAATGTTTTTGTTGCATTTAAAACAATTTTTAAATAGTAAAAACTTGTGAATGTGCCTTTAAATTCTGAAAATCAGCATCTGGAAGGTCAAGTCCTCCTTCGTGTCTCTGCACTATCATCCATTAGCAGAGTATCGGTGGTACATGTGACCCACTCCGCTGCTACCCTCGTTGAGCCGGGGTCAGTGGTCACACCGGGTCACCTCGCCTTATAAACACTTGAAATACCACCACGGCACCAAGGCTGCTTGACTGTCTGTGGCAGAGACTGAGACCCCACCCCCACAATACACAAACATTAAGAGGGATAAGGCACTGGTATGCTTATAAGTGGGTTTGTGTCAAAGGGAAAGTGATGCCAGTGGGATGGTCTGTGGTTCTGCAAATGCAGACGTGGTTTTGTTCGACTGACTGAATTTACAGCTTTTACTTTTCTTCACAGTAATCGACTTGACAAACTGTAACCCAAACTCATGGCTGAACTTTAGTTAATTGGTTAAAACAATCAATCACGAACAATTTGAGCTGCTAAGACGCCGGATTTAACCAAGAACAAGAAACTGCAGAAGTAATCAGATTGTTTAAACTCAATCAGTGAAATTGAATAATTTACTAATGTGTTTATTGAATGTAAAAGGTCAACGTCTATAACCTAGTTGAGCAAAAGCCTTTTGCTGTTAGCTGCTCAGCTCCAACACCACATATTCAAACTGGTCCGAGGAAAAGTCTCTAATTGGGAAAGATGAAAATATTAAACTCAGGGAGGATGTTATAAAATTATTTTTAAAAAGAAAGAAGGGGCCAATAAAGGTTAGATTATGCCGGGTATCTGGGTATTTTTTAGGCACAGCATTTTAGCAAAATATTGAGTCTAACCTTTTGATGAAATGGGTCAAATTTACACAAAAACTTTGATTTACAAGATTTGATTAAATGATTCTATCTATGGTTTACATGATGTAGCTAATCTTGTACTCTGTCTTAATGTTGTTTACTATTGAAAAACAAAATGTTTCATAATGCCATTTGGGACAAAAGTTCTTATAAAAACACTAAAACATAAAATGCTGTACATCTGAGTTACTGAACAATATTGTATCAACATAATTTCTTGAACGTTAAAATTAGGGTAGCTCTGCCACTCGGAGGCGACAGCGTTCATTGCTTCACCTCATTGTGTTTCTTAATACAGTTTTTTCATCTTTATTTTCCCCTTTCCTGTTTTACCCACATCCATAAAACTGTCCATCCATTTTATCATCTACTCTTTAGGTTTCCTTTTATATCAGTTCCTGGTTATAATTTTCCACCTAAACCGGCCTTAAACTAAATGAGATATCCTCTATTATTAATTCATCAAAACAAGTAATTTTTTATACAGACTACTGTTTAATTCAAGACACACCTTTCCCACTTAAATGTACTTCAAAGAAAGCTGCTGTGCAGAAGAAAGAAAGATCTAAAGCTTTCATCTTGCAAGCATCCTTTCCCTTTTTAAGTCTTCAGGTCTGGTAAAGGGATGGAGAGATAAGGCGATGTCACCTCATCAGCATCAGCCCTTAAATTAAAACCCCATTTACGTCCATGGACCATAACACCTCCCAACCTCTCAAACCTCAACGGCCTTTTCTAAATGTGACCTTTCACCTCGCGTCCAAAACATAAAAGGCAAAAGCAGCCCTCCAAGGAGACAAATGTTGCTGTGTCTCTTACTTTGTTTTTCAACAAGAAAGATAATTAATTTATCTTGAAATGAATATAAGCAGTATGGGTTGGATTAAAAAAGAAAAGGTGGTAATCCATGAAAAAAGACCTGTCAGTTTTAAGAAAGCACATTTAAGAAGAAAGTTAAGAACAGATGTGAAACAAACTCTCTGATATCAGTCCTGAAATAGTTACAAAGACATTTCTAAGATTCACTCCCAAACTTACTCCAAGACCACATCAATAGTTCATTCAGCTAAATTGTATTTACATGTTATTATTTTCACTGGCAAAAAGAGAAGAGAAATCTTCTATTAACCTTTTTAAAGTAATAACATAAGCGTAAAAAATACATGTCGGTTGTTCAGCATAAATCAACAATGAAATAGTTTAAGAAGTTCTAACTTTAGATCTCCACACCATTATTACTTCACAATCAAAAAGAAAGTATGAAGAAGTCAAATTTCACTTCAAATCACACTGCATTTGCTGTTCTGCAAAAGTTAGAAAACTTGACTGTTCAGACGTGTAATTCTCACTCAATTTTTCACTGGAATATGTCAGAAAAATCTCACTAACCGTCACATTGTCTGCATGTCGAGTCAGATTTATTTGTTTAGCACATTTCAGCAACAAGGCATTTCAAAGTGGTTTACATCATTGAATGTTTGATGTGTATTTGCTTGATGATTTTGTCACATGATGTCATCAAAATCATCAAGCAAATACACATCAAACATGTTGATCAGTGTTCCAGTTACTACTAATCAACCCGTAATTTAAACCAATTAAAATTAAATCACATTTTTCCTACACACAATTTGAAAAGTGAAATACTTTGTTTCATTGGTGCATTGCGCAGAAGCTTAAAAAAAAATAATTTTCCATTTTGGAATTTGGAATTTCTGCAGAATTTTATTATTTTTATTACAATATTTAACTTTTAGGACAACAAAACAAAATATAAAAAGGGTAGCTCATCACAAACACCTTATTTCTGCCAATGGATGATCTCAGTATTTGAAAGTAGCAAAGTTCATCATATGCTTTGACAAATATTTAACATTTTTTTTGGGCATCTTGTATTTGTTTGGATATGTACAAACCAAAAACAAAAAGGCACAGTAGTAGTACTTCTAGGAACATGATGAATTAAGTTATGTTGCTGCTGATGAATTTCTGTTGATTGACTTTTAAAATAATTTCATTGATCCACAGGGAGTCAACCTTGTTTCTCATGCCACATTAAAGCCATAAGGTTGTTTAAATAACTGAATTCCAACAATTTCTCCATCAGATATTTCATTAAAGCAAATAACAAATAGATACACAATAAGAATGTGTATCTATTTTGTAGCAAAAGCTAAACATGGCATTTATGCACATTTATTAGCATTAACATTATAGTAAAAGAAGGCAACAGATAACAGAGCTGCTGTTTTCTTATCAGCTGTCTATCAAGTAAACCTTCCTCCTGTATTGATCATCTACTCTTTAGGTTGAACAACCTTTGACCTTCCTCAGAGATCGATGCCTGCTACCGGGTGTAAAAGCTTCCTCACAGAGCTCTACTGCAATGTTTGTTTGGTCAATTAACGGCCAGCAGGGGCTTTGACCCCTTCAGTGTCGGCTCTTGTTATCTCCAAGGATGAAATAATGCAGACTTGTTCTGCTATACATCGAAAACGCTCATAACAAGATGAGCTGGGAAAAAGTTTGTTTGATTCAGTGTCACTTCCAAGTGAAAAACAACTCGACTGATCAAAGCTCCCTGCTTTTCACATTTCATTATATTGTGTTTCCCATCAACATCCGTCTATTAAGTAATCCAGTATTTACACTGAGGTTTCATTTGAGATTTCTTTTCTCTTTCTCACAAAACAACCTCTAATCAGCATCTACAGCACAAATATACAGAGTCTCATATTCCGGCTCTGATTTGGGTCACAGATATTTATTTTAGTCAGTTTGGTGAATGCTGCCATGTGAAGAGATGGGGCATGGAGTGATTTAAAAACCCTGCTCAAACAAATCTAGAATGAATTGTTTTCCAAATGTAGAACAGTATTCGGGAACATTGTTTACTTTGATATTTATGGCAAACATGCAAAATATGTTGGTGAAATGTATATATTAATTACACGGTACAACAGAGGTATTAGTTAACAAATGACAAAATGTTTGTTTTAAAGTTGAGAAATGTTTTAAACAATGAAAAATACTGATTCTTGTTATTCTCAAATTATTTACTTTATTTTTTAAATACTTTACTTAACCTGGAAAGATCATTTTATTTCAACGTTCAACATTATTTCTTGACAGCAGAACAGCACACATAAAACCATTTTTCACATTATAAAAAGAACAAAGATAATTGAAATTATAATAACGACAAACTAAATAAATCAACCAAAGATTTGTTTGGTTGATTTATCCTTCCACTTGAAGGATTCAGGTGGAAAAAATGTGCTAGACTGATGTGTGGTAAAGTTTTAGAAGCTATTTTGTTTCTAATTGTCGTTCTTGTCAGAGCAGCTCGTTTGCTCAGCTGTCAATGCTTTTCATCAGGAATGCAATTAACCAAGTCTACCGAATATCTTCATTTTCTTCATAACAATATATCAGAGATTAAACTGCAAATGGCACAAATGCATTTCTTTTGCTCTTTGTTTTCTCGTCTCCCCGAATGTCTTCTTTGTTTTGTTTGAGGTTTTTCAACCTTTTTTTCTGTCATCAACAGAAACAGAATTGGATTTTCAGTCACAGCTAAACCTTTAGAGTCTTGTTTTTCTTTTAATTTGTAAAATAAATTATGTACAAGCACTTTTAAATTGATATTATTTCATATCCTGTCCATCAATAGTCTTTATCAGTCTCCAGCGGTCATTGGATAACAAGTGGTGTAGAGGAGAAGTTAGAGTAATCAATAAACCTAACATCCATGTTTCTGGACTGTGGGAGGAAGCCAGAGAACCTGGAGAGATGAGATCCAAATGCCATGATCCAGTCTAGGATTTGAACCCAGGATTTTCTTACTCCAAAGTAAGGGTGCTACCAACTGTTGCAATATCCCACTATTTCATATCCCTTAATTATCAAATAAATAAATAAAAAATTTAATAAGTTAGTATAAAATAAAACAACCTCAATCAGACTTTTTCATCAATATTCTGATGCTAATAAGCTGTGTTGCATAGTGTCTAGAGGACAGAAAAGGTGATGTTGTTCGTAAATATGTAGAAGTAGTTGTCCTGATAGGCAGTTTTATTTCTGTCTCGTCACACACAAAAAAGAAAGCTTCCTCCGACCACCCCAAATGTTCACTTTTTTTTTTTCCTAAATTGTCCCCAGGTGCGAGTGTTTGTGAACAAGTATGAGTGTATGATTGTATGGGTTTGCAGAGTTGTCTTGACTGTCTCCATGGAGTCCTATGATGGACAGGTGTCTTGGCCAGGGTGAATCCCACCTTTGACTTGTTGACTCCTGGCCACCCATCTGTCAAACCACCCTGCAGGAACTGAGTGGGCAAAGGACACAGAGGGATGTCCTACTGAAAAATGAGCTATGAACAGGAACAGCAACAAATATGTTGCACCTGCAAATAGAAAATTTACTTTAGCCTTGTGCTGTTTAGGCATGAAATCAACTGGTAAGTCAAGTCGTAATGGGTATCTGCAAAGTTAATCTTTCACCTCCTGTGGGGTGCATCATTGCTTCACCAGAGCAGATAAAGAGCAACATTAGATTTAAACTTCCTTGTTATACAGGGTGTCCACACATCCCTAAAGAGTCTGAAGTTCATCTATACAAAAAAGAAAGGCCTTGAAATGTCTTAAATCCATTAGGAAAAAAAAGCCAGTTGGCCTTTTATATGTTAATCACAGGCCTTGTGTTTTGTGGAGGAAGGACTTTTTCATCTTCTATATTCTATGTAATTTATTTTTCAGTCACATGAGAGCATCTTCATTGCATGCTGTGGCTATCTCTAACTAGTTGATCACTGATAAGCGTAAATTTATCATCAATTTGCTGGACAGTGTTCACTGGCTCACTTCTGTTGCCAACCCAAATCATGCTACATTCATTCTATGCAAAAATGTAAGATGTACTACTTAAATCCTAAATTTCATTCATACTGGTCTTAAAAAGGGATTAAAATGTCTTAAATTTGAGTTGGTGAAAACTGCAGAAACTCTGTTTCACATTTTTATTTAAATTTATTTTACACACACTCTAAATGTCAAACAAGTGACACACAAATATAATTACTAACAACAGCATTTGTTGAACATAAAACTGAACTTTAGTTGTTCCTTTTCTGGACAGGGATGTATAAATCCAGCTTTACAGAAAGGGGTTGTGCAAACTTTAAAACTGATGCTCATCCACCATTTTGAATTGTTTTTGTCATTGCTAAATTGTTCACCAGAAATAACATTTCCTGACCTAAAAGCTATGTCTTACTGTTCTGACTCAATGGAAGGACACAAACAAGCGTCCGTGTAGGTCCAAGACGTTCTGAAAGAACTGCATCTTCATGACGGGATGTGAAGGGGAAAAAAAAGAGCTGATCTGGGGTGAAGGAGGAGAGGAAGAGCCGATGAGAGAGTGGAAAAAGACATGCAGATGGACAGACAGATAGACGAGGATGATGAAGAGTGTGACAGAGATGGACTGACTCCTTCCAAGATAACAGATCGCCATGGCGACCTGTTTGTCAATCAGTCTGTCAGCCACATCCACTCTCTGCTCTGCCTCAGCCTGGACACACACAATGGACCCTCTGTGTGTCCATACATGTGTGTGTCCATACTTTGGACTCAGTGAGCAGACCCCCATCTCCTCCTCCTCTGACCCATGTATAAGTGACACTGGAGACCCAGTGGCTCGTTACCCCCCAAGGGGACTCCGTGGTGACATGGGACCCTTTTTGGAAGTGCAGAAATGATTGTATTGATCATGCAACACTGAATTTAACTTTTTATTTGGAAAACTGAACTTAATCTTCCATCAAGTCGCAATTATTCAAAAAATTGGAACAAAAAGGATCCAAACGTTTGGATAGTGAACAGAAAGTGAAGATGAGGGATGATAAACAGCAGCAAGTCGGTCACGCTGAAAAAGAAGCCAAAATACAAACAAAAGTATTTTACCTGAGAGAGCAGAACAAAAGGAGAAACCCAAAATCTAGGGTTAAACTTAAAAAAGCCTGAGCAGGGTATGTGTAAGGCTATGAAGGGATATAATGTCTATGTGTGTGTAGGGGAAAAGGAGGGAGCGGGGGGCTGATTTGTAAGTGTGTGGAGTGGAGGGGTTAAAGTAGAGATGAAAGGGCAGCCATTGCCTCCTGATGACTGATATCATTCAGCAGGACTTTGCTGATGTCTGCCTGATAACACAGAGGACAGGAGAACCTCCCGCAACCAACCAGGAGCCAAACAGTAGCTGAGGTTTATGATACACATGAAGTGTCAGAAGTTGGAGTAAAAAAGGTGAATTTGGGTTGCTATTCTGTAAGCTTTTTAAATGTAAAGACGAATGTTGTCTTGCAAAAGTATGGATAACAGAATTATCAAGTGGAAAATTCATGTTTGTTCAATTAAAAAAAAAAAAAAGAAAATCTGAAGAGTGATGTGCATTTGTATTCCCCCAAAATAATTCAACTGCATTTAGTAGAGATGGGCAAATTGATCCAAAATATCAATACTATTGATACCATGTCAGCATCAGTATTGGATTGATGCTTTAGTTCTACAGCTTGAAATCTTGTTTAAATTTTGTATTGTAGTTTTTCAACTCTACCTCAAAAAATATTTTGTTTTGATTTGCTTTCAAATGATATATATTTTTTTGTACTTTGTCTATGTAGGAGAAATGCATGAATATCATGTTAATATCTTACTAAAGCATATAAACTCTGTCCAAATTCTGCCATATGTCTGGACAAATGATTAAAAGAAAAAAAAAATACAAACTCACCTAAAGGCTCTTTGGTATCAGATTGATACCAAAATATGCAGCATTGCACACCTCTAGCTTTTAAATAAAATCCTATGCAACCAGTTTCCCTAAGTAGTCACTAAATTAATAGAGTTTATTAGTGAATGGATTAATTTTAGCATCAATGCCGCTGTTCTTTGAAGGCTTTGGAGATTTACTAGAGAAGAATAGTGAACAAACAACATCATGAAAACTAAGGAACACAGCAGGGATAAAGCTGCAGAGAGGTTTAAAGCAGAGTTAGGCCATAAAACAAATCAACAACAGCAGCAAACTAACAAAGATTATGGACCTCCACTTAAAATAACGGTCAGGCAAGAAGAGTATTGATCAGAGAAGCAGCCAAGAAGCCCCTGGTAACTGGAAAAACTGCAGAACTTCACAAATCAAGTGGGAGAATCTTTTTACAGGACAACTATTAATCATTGACTTTATGGACACATGTCAAAGCCACAACTGAATGAAAGCCATAAGAAGTAAGATAAGACATGTAGGGAAACCAGCAAACATGTGGATGAAGGCATTCGGGTCTGATGATACCAAATTCCAACTTTCCAACCTTCAAAAACAAAACCACATGTGTGATAGAAAATTAGCCCTGCTAGCGCAGAAAGAGGTTAGAAAGGTGGTGGTAGCATCATGCTGCAGTGATGCCTGGTGAACAAACGTTAAAAGAGGTTAACACTCAAACCTGTTTCAGGCTGCAGAATGCTTGAATCTGTTGCAGAGATTCACCTTCCATTAGGAATCATATCCATCTGGTAAAAAGGTCTAGTCAAAGTCCAGAGTTAAATCCAAAAGCCACAGCAATTTTACAAAGAGGAATGGGCAAATATTTCAGCCTGAGTAAAGGTAGTAGAAACGTATGCAGGGAAAGGTGGTTTTCCAAAGTATTCGCTCAGTTGAACTGAAGTGCATGTATGGTCTATCTGAAATTAAACATGCTGAAGTCTCTGGATGAGATGCGACATAATGTAAAAAACAATTCCAGGGGTCTAAAACTTTACAAAGCCATGTTATAAAAGGTAACCAGGATTTGTCTACAGGTAGTCTGGATTAATTTATGATGCTGTGACTTCAAATATTAACACAACAGAAGTGTCATGTTTCCTATGCGACTGTCACAAAAGTAACGTAACCTTCAAATACAACAATCAAGATGCAAAGTCTGTACAGGACTGTTTTACATCTGACACAATCTGTGCAGAACTCAGTTTCTCACACGTCTTCTGGACAATCTGTTGGCTTGGCTGGCATGTGACTCCGTCAGCTGAATGCACTTAGATGACAACTAAACATGCAGATTCTCAAAGTAAACAGCAACTTTCTCCTCCTGATTTGTATGGAAGCTGTCAAACAAAGCTGTGGTAACATTTCCACTGTCAGCTGAGAAAAATGCAGCTCAAACTGTTAATTTAGCGGTTCCCGAGATTTAGGTCCGGACCCAGCTGTTGCTTGTCAGACACAACATGCTGGAGATGGATGGGAGAAATAATCACAAATTAAAAATTGTTGCCTAAGGCATGTTTTCTTAAAAATCATTGAGGTTGTTTGTCATGTCATTATGTCTCTGTTGAGTTTGTTTATTAGCACATAAGTAAATTTCTGCACATTTTGACAAGAGACAGCAGTGGATGAATATTCTGCTGCTGTGTGTGAGAAGAAAACTGCTGATCTAAGTCAATGGAAATATTTGTTTCAAGTTTCAGGATCAATAAACAATTTTTTTTTTATTAAAACAATTTATACACTTAACGGCTCTGATATCATCTATAAATTAGTAACACCTTCTGATGACTTCCAAATCTCCAATACTGCATGAAAACAAAATGTTTCCTTCTGTCTAAATAATGTATAAAAAGGACGAACAGTAAAAGGTGAAAAGATGTTTACTGGTGTCAAAATCTGGATAAAAGTTGTTGGCTTTGTTCATTTTCAGCAAATTAAACAAGCTAGCCAAAACTGACGGTCACTGTCTTTATTTTGGCTGCATTCAGACAGCAGCTATGAGCTAAACAAAGTCATATGTCCACCCAACCTCCCCACTCAACTAATTAGATACACCTGTTCAATTGGCCAACCACATGGCAGCAACCCTGTTCATTTAGGTCTCTGTCCTTGGAGATAAATGCAACCTGCTGAAGTTCAAACTGAATATCAGAATAGACAAAACCGGACATTTAGTTACCAGATGGATGGTTGTGATCTAGTGAGATTTCTCTGGCTAAAGGACAAAATATCTGGCGAGCTGCAATTCAGTGGATGAAGATACCTCTGATTAATATCAGAGGTAAAAAGGCAACAGTAGCTGAAATGAACATTTTCACAACACCTTACAACTGAGAAATCCCATCTCTGAATGAATAAGATGTTGAACCTAAAAGCAGATGAGCTACAGTAGCAGAAACCAAATCAGGTGCATTTTCTTGACATCCTTTGGATCTTTTAGATAAAGTAAGTTTTATTTAAACTCCACAGCTACTTGGTTGTTGTTTCTCATCATATGTAAATTCTTCTTCTGAGGGTTACTTTCAGCAGAATAATACACCATGTCACAAATCATCTCACTGTCACTCTCATGTCAGTGATATCCCCCAATTCCAATGGCTCCAAAAACAAGAAGCAGATCATAGTGCAGGGCATTCTGGGTAAATACAACCAAAACCAACGCAAGAGTCTAATGCTAGTGGGAGAAATGGCTTGTGGTCTTTTGCAAAAAAAGAAATCCTACAACTGCTAAAATCTGACACCACTCCATTTTTGTTGATGAAGAAGGAAGTTGCACTCTGTGTCTCCTTCATGTTGTTTCCTTCAGTAGTTATAAGTGCAGTGCCACCACATTCGAGGGGGTGAACAGCTTTTTCAGAATGTTTAGTTCATTTGACACAGTGCAGTGAGAAAGCAAACGGCACCAATTGAACCGAGTCTATCAGATTATCAGGTGTGAAAGCACCTTAACTTGTTGTGGAAGTCAGAGCTCAGATCTGGAAATGGATCTGGGATCCATTAAACACACCCCTCAGCATCACACCTCCTTGCTTCCTGCAGGATAAACTCAGGTCAGGTAAAGGCATTTAAAAGCCAAAACTTTTCATTCAGCCAAAAATAAAGCGGTGACCAGAAAAGCCTCTCTGGTCCATTCTCATCCTCGGAAACAAAGAGCTTTACTGCAGTAATGGGGGATGTGGGGTCAAAGAGCACATGTTCCAGGAAAGAGTTGTCTCCCAACATTTTGTTGGTCTGTTTAAACAACTGCATCAAGGCAGGATAATGGGCACGCCTGAAAAAAAGAAACAATACCCACTTTGTATATCACTGCAAGGAAAAGCTGCATCATGACATTTGTTTTAAATTACAAACTCCTTACTGATGCAATTTGATGCCAGTGTTTACCATCTAATCAAATCATTCAAAGCAAGCACTGATCTGTCACGAAAGACCAGCTGAAACTGTCCTGCTACTGTTGCAATCTTCCGATAAAATGATCTACTCTGCAAATATCCCTATCAGTGCAAAAGGAGTTCATGTCATTCACTCAGCTGGAACGGAAACACCAAGTTATACATTAAAGAGACCAGAACAAACAGAGGAGGATTGATAACTTGGCATTCATTAATGTGAACAGAGCAGAGGAGAAAACTGGTTCCTACCAGACAGACGCAGGTGATGCAGGGGTTGTCGGTGATGTTGGGGATGTGCAGGACTTCTCCTTCATTGTCACAGCTGGCTTCAGTACCTGTGAAAGACAGAATAGTGAGGAGATTCCTAATTCAATGTTAGAAATGCTCCTCACTACAGAACAATGTAGCAATTGTTCTGTCATTTCTATATCTTCTCTTATCCAGATAAAAATCTATCTATAATGTCAAGAGAATGACATTATCAACCCAGAACTGTTTTAAAACTCTGTAAATTTGTTCAACTTTCCTCCATTGTATTCATTCATCTGTCCAGGTAAATGGAGTGACATTCGAACCCAGGTCTTAAAAGCACAAGTCAGTCACTTTGTTACGAGTGCAAATGTAACCTGAACCAACAAGGGGAAACGACTCCAAACACATGGGTTTATGGGTTGAAGCATACAGATGTCAACGTCTCAGAGCGCAGCGTTTCATGCAGGAAGAAATCTGCTCCAGACTGACTGCTCTGATGTTTACTCATGCGTCTGATCTGCTTTATTCAGAGATGGGAAAAATATTATTGGATGGAAACGAGATGATGCATGGCCACAGATGTGGAAGTGATATGTGGTTGCAACTTTGTTCTTGTTAAGCCAAAGTTTCCAGGGAAAAATTATACAGCATCTGAGCCAAACGATGAGAGGCCAATTTGATGCTGAGACTACTCAAAGAAATCATCTTTGATGTTCCTGTGAACAGATTTGGTTGACTGCTGAATCACAACTTCCTGATAATTAAAAGTCATCCACTTCATAAAACTGCAACTGGATGGAGGTAATTTATAAAGTTGGACGTTTACATGCGATAAATGTATAGAATGCATATTTACTTATTTTTCTGCTTTTATTCACTTGCATATCCATTTGCAGTCATGCTGTCACTCAGGTCGTCCCTGCTGCTGATTGAAACAGTTTCAATCAGCAGCAGTTTAACATACAGTGTGCAGCAACAAGAAAATGCAACACATTTGTTCAAAGCTCTTTTTTTTATTTTTATTTCCTTTATTTAGTTGAGATCTAGATCTCATTTTCAAGAGGGATCTGGGCAGAAATCTGCAACCTGGTTGCAAAATATTTCAATCTTAATTCTTGAAATGATCAATTTCACATTTGACATTGGCACAGATGACATATCTTATAGCACTTCACACATTTATTGGCACACTTGGTGAAAAATATGTTGAAAAAAATGTGTTTTCATGTTCTCCCCAGACATGTATAGACAATAATCCATGTAAAACTAAAAATCACCTGTGGCTTATTAAAGATACTCCTATTAATCCCATAAAATGCATATATCTAAAGCATTTTCTAAGTGTAACTTTCTTTAGTTATCCAGAGTGCTTAGTAGCTTATTAACCCTTCTTTCTTTTCCACAAACAATGTTTTTCTTTTCTTTAAATACCAGAACATTAAAAAAAAAAAAAAAAAAAATAACTCTGGAGATATTTACAGTAAAAATATAATAATTAAAAAAAAGGATTACCACTGGATCTTTAAGCAAGAAAATAATCCAAAACATGTGGCCAAATAAACACAAACGGTTCACCAGACACAAAATGTACAATTTTCTATGGTCACCTGACTTCCTGATTGAAAAATTTAAAACAGGAATGTCCAGCTTTATTCCCCAACAGCTATCATCCTGCAACTTTTAGATGCATCCCTGCTCCAACGCACCTGAATCAAATGAATAACTCATTACCTGTCCTCTGCAGCGTTGAATGACAAATGAGGTAATTCAGTCATTCGATAAAGGTTTGTTGGAGAAGGAATACATCCAAAAGTTGCAGGACAGTAGTTCTTGAAAACTGGAGTTGGACACCCACGATCAGACTGTCTCAACAGAAGTAGCCAAAGCCTTGTGAAATGTTATAGGAGAACACAAAGTCCTCTCGAAATGAGGAAAGAGAGGCCTGTACAAAGTTGTAACAGCAGGGGTGCCAATGAGTGAGGCACCACTAATTCTGGTGAAAACAATTATTTACTTAAATTCGATTTTTTTCCCCCTACTAAACATATTCTCTCAAAATAAAAGTTGATGTTCCCTACTTTTCCAGTGTGAAATCATGCTACTGCAATAAAATATTTAGTATTTTAAAGATTTTTATACACCTTTTACCCATGGGACCAATAAGAGTGGAAGTTGCTGTAAATAGTGTTTAACTTTAGTGGCAGTTCTGACCAAATTGTCCTCTCTAGGGAATCTATGTAGAATAAAAGCCAATAATTCCCATTATGACTCATATAAACATCTGATTCTTAATCACGCAGCCAATGCAATCAAACGGTCGTGTTTTCAAGAGGCTTCCATCACTTTGACTCCCTGAAGTAAAACCTTCATTCCCAGTTCGCAATAAATGACTTCAGTTTGCATCACTGCCTCTTATGTAGGGGATTAAGAGCTTCTCCATCAAGAAAACTTACAATTAATCTGAGATCTACTTATAGAGTGATGAAAATCACAATATTCTCCAGGAAGTCATGCTGCTTCATAGACACTGTAAAGGTTAAAACATTTTGAGCAACACTGGGTCAATTCTTTTTATCTTTGTGCCATAACCTCTGACCTGATGTCTCTTCAGTTTGAGGAAATTATGATAGATCAGGAGTTAACCATTTCCTGAACCCACATTCCAAACTAAGCAATGTGTACATAGTTTGAGTCGGACCAATATTCAGCATTTAAAGGGGAGATTTTCAGGTCCTTCACTGATCTGTGACTATAATAAACAAAATGTATCCCAATCAGACGATGTGGTCTGTTCACATTAACAATATTGATTAAAAGCTGGACCTTAAATAACAGCTATATGTGTTTTCTATCATCCATAGTGGAGGGATTTCTGTAGTAACGAGTCGTGTTGTCTGACTTCGGCAGTAAAAACCAGCCTGTGGATTCAGGCAGAGCAGACAAACCCTGCCGACTCCACCACCACTGTAAAATTTACAACCTTCGAGCGTAATTAAAATTGCAGGGTTGTAAGTGTTGGGGGGGTAAACGAGGGCGGGGAGGCACTGGGGATCCGTCTGGGACCCAAAAAATCTTAGTGTCTTGTTATTCAGCTGTTGTGTTAGTCTTTTTCTCACAAATTTGTTTAAAGGTTACACTGATTTTACCTCAGACCTATACACTCATCAAGCTGAGCAAATTATTTACATTCTCTGACCTTTATTTAACCGGGACATCAATAAAGATTAAAATCTCCTTCTTACATTAAACTGAAACTACCTAGAGCAGAACAGAAAAAAGAACCAAAGACGGCAGAAAATAGTGGAATAATACTAATTACTTAAAAATACAACCTTTTTTCACTGGTTGTTCTAACAGGAGGTGTTGATCTTACTTCAACAGCTCCTTTTTTCTACATCCCACTTAGGAGCTTGAACTTGTTAAAGAAGGGAATCTGAAAAAGGAATCCACTGAACCAACTAAATGAACTACAGGTGGAAGAATTTAACAGTTAAATTCTGGAGAGTAAAGAAAACCACATAAAAACATATTTTTGAAGGGAAGAATTCAGACAGTTGTAAGGAAAAAAATAATAATGAAAACAGGAGGTCATCACCTCAATTAAAATATAGATATGCACTGCTTTTACTACACATATGAACAAAAACAGTTTTGCGACTAAACTTTGGATTGTTGCTTTTGATAATTAGAAATAAAGGATTAAAATGTGTACAGTTCTATTTAGAGTCTCCACAATTTTAATGTTTCATTGCACAAGCCAAACGTTACATTTTCTAGTCAGTCAGGGGTTTCAGGATGCTTTCATTCAACAGTGTTGAACTACAAATAGCTCAAAGTTGTTGATTTCTAACAGATTAATGCATTAATAATCTTTCAAACTTTATTTGAGGCTTTGGGGTAAACTTAACCTATAGTAGTGCAAAGAGTTTGATTTAAATTATTCATTCAGGTGCTTTGTTGTGAAGTACATTTAGACCAGAAATGTTGTACTTGTGACCACTGACAGAATCCTGCAGAGAACAAAATGACCTTCATTTCCACCTGCTGAACTGCCACGCTGTTTAAGTGTACTATGATAAACTGCTTCAGGTCTTATTGAGCCGAGGTCGGGTCTACGTTTTGTCATTTGGTAACTGTAAGTCTCCGCAAACAATACAGAACTCTGAGGTTCCCCAGGGCTCTATTCTTAGACTGCTTTTACTTAACATCTATTGCTCAGATTATGTTTCTCTTGCTGTATTTCTATGCTGATGAGAGACAAATTTATATTTTTCAGACTGCGCATGACCACAGTTCCTTACAGTTTCTGAACCAGTCTGTCTACATAATCAATGGGTGAATGGGCAAGGAACTCCACCAGCTTTATGAAAACACGGAAAGTATCGTTTTTCAGCCCAAAAATATAAGTAACACAGGTATGAGTGATGATTAAAAAAACACACAAAATATAACAACCTTGGTGTCATTACAGACTCAAACTTGAATTCTAACAATCTCATAAAATCTCTAAGTTTTTCTGTCAGCACAGGATGCAAAAAACTGGTGCATAATTCTGTGTTTGGTAAGTTATATTTTTGTAAAGGTGTCTCTGACAAATAATTGTATAAACAAATAGTAAAAGAAATAGTATAAATAGTATAAGCAGTTAATGAGGCAGGTGCAGCTCATGAATCTCTGGCCAACACTAGGAAAATGGATCCTAAGGAACTGGTTTCCTGTTCATAAAACGATAGATTTCAAAATGATTTTAATGGCCTTAAGGTTGCTGAAATGACTTGGGCCTACAGATAATTCAGAGATGTTGGTCAAGTATGATCAGTTTTGACCCTTCAGGTCATCTGAGTGATATTCATTCAGGGTTCCCTGGACCAGAACTAAAACTCCTCAGTCTTGGAACCAGAAAACCTGACATGTGCAGAAAGTGTTGGCTGCATTTTTATTTATCTGCACTTTTGCCCAAATTTTAATTGTTTTCTTTATATGTTTCATAATTATTTTTTTCCCTTTTTTATTACTTGGCTTTTAATGACCTCTGTATGAATGGTGCTAAACAAAAACTTCTTACCCTGCATTCCCTGAGGATTTCCTCTGATAATACAGACATATTTGAGACGAGAGAAGAAGGAATCTGTTCATCTGATTCAGATAGACTGTCAGGTTTGCCAAAGGAGGCTCATCTGATACATATTTTACTCTCATCTTCATGTGCTGGAGTCAGACGGAGGGATAACTGCTAAAATATGGAGGACACATAAAAACTATTATCGAGTTTGGATCTCTGAAGCTCTAAGTTGGTTCTGACAGCTTCTGGTCTTTACATTCTTGGAATTAAAAACCATCAACTAAACCAAATTGAGTCTTGGAAACCAGAAAATAAATAAATAAATAAATGAATCTGCTGCATTTTCAGATCATCAATAGTCCTATCAATAGTGATGCTGTCAAGAATCCCGCAACACTTCATCAGTTTTCATCCACTCTGCATCTCATCCTCTAAACCTCTGCAGAGCTGCAAAGAGAGCAAACGTTCAACAGACAGACGCAGGAAAGTCTTGAGGATGAAGGGCAGAAAAGCGGTTCAATCTTCACAGCCTGTTTTTAACTAAAAACGATGTAATTATAACTCTCCAAGTGGCACAAACTATAATTTCAGCAAAGATCACAAGTTAACAGGGAACTTTTATCCTGAAGATTCAAATTATTGAGTCGGGTTTTTTTTGTTGTTTTTTTTTAAGTTACTAAGTAAATAGTACAGAAATGTTAATGTACGCGCGAAGGAAGAGTGAAATAAAACACAA
This sequence comes from Alfaro cultratus, assembly GCA_903066825.1. Lineage (NCBI taxonomy): Eukaryota > Metazoa > Chordata > Actinopteri > Cyprinodontiformes > Poeciliidae > Alfaro > Alfaro cultratus. The sequence continues at coordinate 21,707 of CAEFZX010022296.1, read as the reverse complement.
ACTTCTTTCCTTCCCCAGGACGCAGAGGGGATTATTGTGGTGAACCTTCATAAGCCGGTGTCATCATTCCTGATTTTCTGTGAAGTTCTAAGTACATACTTAAAGATTAAGACAACAAATTAGCTGTGTCTTATCAAAACGCATGCGACTCTTTGTTATAAATAAACGCGTTTAACCAGGATCTTGCTTATTTGTTGATTCCCATGGTGATCATGCGCCGACCTGCAGGCGAATGCCGGGGGATCGTACCCAGAACTTCACCGCTAAATTACCGCTGATGAAAAACGCAGAGAGGCTGCAGCGCGGCTCCAGGGTTGGTGCGCTGAAGGCTGCAGGAGGGACGCGGCAGCAGACTAAATAACCAGCGGTGTGCAGGAGATTTTCTTACGCGCAGTGGGTGTTGTGATGTGTTATTATGAAGCCATTTGATCCCTTTAATCTTACCTGTAATTAGCGGAGAGGAAGAGCGGGGCGTTTGTATAAGCCACAAAAAGCAGAGGAAAAACCTACAGGTGGACCGGGAGGAAGGGTTCAAGCAGCGGGGCGACATGATCGGTTTGCTCCAGGAAGACAGAACCAAAAAGTTTGGATACACAAAAAAATATTCCAATTTAAAAAAATTAAAGATCAGAAGTCCACAACAAGAGTCTGTCTTTCAACCAGCAGAGAGACTCCCCAGTTTGTTAGCTTGCTCTGAAATGCGGAGCGACAATCAGACAGACGCGCGGTAATGACAGCGACATTAAAATGACAAAGACGCGCCTGCAGGCAGGAGACAGCGCGTCTGCACAGGTTCTGCAGGGGAAACTGAGTCCATTGTGAGCTAAAAGTCATTTATGAGGAAAAGAACAGTCACAAATCCAGTTCATGAGTGTCCATAGAGAAGCCCTGGAGCGCACTGAGCTTTAAAAATAGTAATAGTTGGGGGGGCGGGGGGAATCTTAAACCTGAGGCATCAATCCAAAAATTCCGTTTTACGCACTGATGCTCGATGTTAGTCTGTTCAGGACTGCACGCAGCCTCCGTGTCCGCGCGGTGTTAAAAGCCGACCTGCTTCCACTCCTCCTCTGATATTAAAGCGGACCTCTGGTGTCGGAGCGCAACATGGAGCCAGAAAGTCCTGCCTCCTCTGCGCAGCCCGGGACCTCCCTCCCTCCCTCCGTCTGGCTCCCAGACCTCTGCGAGCCTCCGTCAGTCTCAGTCTGTGGTCCGCTGCTTCAGATCTGCAGCTCCACGCCTCAGTTTGTTACTGCCGCCGAGTTTTTAATAATGACAGCGGAGCCGCTTCTGTTTGCCAGCTACTGAACCTCTGCGCTAAAAACAAAACAAAACAAAAAATACTTATGGCTTTCAGAAATAAACAAAGTCCCCCCTATAAATATTTAGTGTTTTGATTAATATACATTTACATATTTTCACTTGCAATATTTATTTAATGAGCTATATACAATAGCAAAGTAAAACTTGATAAGTTGGTCAATTTTGCAAAAAAAAAAAGGGACAGTATTTCAGTATTATAGAGATATATTCATTTCAGAATTTTTATTTAAATTATGATTACCCTAATTATTTCCTCAGCTAGATGCGAGAATAAGAATTATATTTTTTTTGTATTACTTTATTTAAAGTTAGAATCTTATATACACATAGATTAATATGCTCTGATAATCCCGTCATGGTTTTATAAGCTTCTGATAAGTTAGTTTACAAATTTTCAGTTAAATAAAAGAACCAATTCACCACTTCCTTGTTTGACATTATGGGAAAAAATAACAAAATAAGCAAATATATTAAAGTGCAGACAAGTCAAATGTACCTTCAGATTTCTGAAAGAGCTACAGTTATTTATTCAAGCAATTTTCTGCTGCAAATCTCTTCCAGACATCATAATCTTCAAGAAAACTGGTAATCTGTCACACAAACAAATTCAAAAGACCTTAAGAAAATGGTGGTTGGAGCTGGACATGTCATTCCACATTAAAACAAGTGCTGTTCTTGCATGGACTGAAAGGCCAATCACTGAAGAAGAAGTCAGTAAAAGCTGGGATACAGTTTGGAAATGTGACATGAAGGAAGAGCTTCATTCATGGGGGCAAGTCATGTGATCTAATGATACTAAAATTGAAAATAGTCTTACTCATTCTGCCATTTAGAAAATAGAAATCATTTTTATAGCTGACTTAGGACAGCAAAAGTTTAGTATGGTTTGAAGTTAGTAAGGATAAAAAAAATGTGTGCTTTACCTATATTCTTGTAAAAATAATAACACAAAGTTTTTTTTTGTTTTTTTCTTTTAAAGCCTTTTTAACATTAAAATTATTTTTGAACAGCTCCAATAGCAACATACTTATGAAAACTCCTGAAACTCTAAAATGGTTTTTGGTTTTGTTGTACCACCCCAAAACGTTTTGTGGCCCCAGCTGGACATCCTTTACAAAAGTTTGGGGGGCATCTGAAAAAGGAAGTGTGCAAACTCACTATTTACTAAGGGAATGTATTTCTGCCTTGATTTCAAATATTCATAAACAGGTTGTTGCTTTGTTCAAAGAATTTTAATGATAAGGTAGAAATAATCACATGACTTGATAATAATATGCCTTTAACCTTACCAACAACTCTCCTGCCTCATTTCATGGTTTTATCCTCCAAACACTGGCTGCTGTTCCAGTTTAAGTTTGATTTATTCCCATTTGGTTTGGCCACCTGTTCTTAGACCTCCATGTGTTTTCAAAGTGGAGTTTATGCTTCCAGACTCCTATTATTTTGAAATTATATTTCAGCTTTGTTTAAAATGATCTAATTTGTGTTTGAAGTTTCTAAGAGTTTAAAGATAATAAGCATGTCATTAGTAACAGTGAGAGAGAGTGGAGGGGCTAGATTTTTGTTCTAGATGTGAAATACAGAATATATGTGGTAATTTGAAAACAAAACAGCTTTTAGAATATTCCTGTTTCATAGAGTTTATGTTTTCAGTCAACATAGAATTAAATGCACTAAGCTCTATATGTTCTTATGTTGTTTCTGTATTTGACATGGAAAAAAAATATATACATTAGCTTAATAATGGGTGTCATATGTTTCTTGAAAATGTATGTCAGAAAATCAAGACCTGATCAACCAAAGCAGATTCATGCATCTTTCTTGTGGGTAGCCACTGAAATGATGGCTGCCAGCCCTTTATCACCTTGTCTCAACATGTTGCAACAATTTTATTTTTTAGTTTGCATCCAACATCCATCAGTTTAGTAATTTATTAATGGAGACTTTAGATTTCCCAAGAAACACATACTAGGGCAGTGGTAGACAGGAGAGCAGGAGTAAACTTTTGCCAGAAACTCAGAAAGTCTGAGATTAGTCTCAGAAATTTTTAAGAAAATGCTTGAAATTTTCTGAGTTTCAAAAGTCAAAAGTGTTGGGCTATTGAAAATGCAAGTTTCTCCAAGTTTCCCATTCCAAGTTTCAGAATTTTGTTCTTGCAAAATTCTGAAACTTTTTTCAGACATTTCCTCTTTTTTTTTTATTTAGAAAATTTCTTTGTTTAATCTTGTTTGGTGGAAATTTACTCCCCCTTTCTCCCTATGGTCGTACACCGTTGTACTGATTCAGTCTCTTTCCCACAAAGAAATAACTGATTCCAATGTTTCATTACTTTTCTTTACTAAAACAGTGATTTTAACAATTGGTTGAATAATTTTTAACAAAAGTTCTGCTTGTTTCAGTCATCTTAGTTGCTTTTCTTCCTTAGATACAAATAAACTCAGCGTTTCTGAAACTGAGTTGCGTCTTTGCTATGCAATAAAAATGCATATTATTCTGTTGTGGTTGTTTAAGGAATGAGAAGCTCCTGTTGCTAATACTATTTTTTGGCAAAGTTCAGTATGTTATTGTTATGAAACTGATTTTTCTCAGTGGTCATGTCGCAGCAAAATATGAGGCAGGCAAAAACATGGCATTGAGAGGAGATAGAGGGACACTGATTGGTTGTCAAAGCAAGAAGCTTCTCCAAACTCAACATGCTGTTTCACAATGCAAATTTAAGCACCGTGTTCCTATAAATCAGCAGGCTGGAGACAGCATTTAAGTTGTTTCTGACACACAAGGCAGGCTGCCTGACTCTGCCGCTGTGTTTGTGTGCGTCTGGCCTCTTTAAAGTGAAACCCATCAGAAGCTCAGACGGGGAGGAAAAGCGAGTCTTCAAAGAAATAATTAGGATCCTCCCAGCAGCTTTTAATTGAGTGTCAGATGCTGCATGCTGGAAGCACCACAGGGCTGGTTGAGGTGTGAGTGTGTGAAGAAGAGACAGCTACAGGGAGGCTCAAAGGAAACTGGCTCTGTGATGTAGAGAGAAGAAAATGAAAGCTTACGTTTTAAGAAGAAAGAGACAATGTGAAGAAAGAAAACATAAGAAAAGCACCATGCCTTATGGCAAATGGGTAAGGTTTGGTTATAGGAATATTAACCACTAGATGGCAACAGAGAAAGGTTGGGGGATTTGACCTGATCTGACCACAAGCTTCTCACATGCTATGTAGCAAGAAAACTTTCACACATGGTCACATAAACATGGAAGGATGAAAGAAGAGGGACACTAAATCCATGCCTGTGGATTCTAGGGTCAGTGACATAAATGTGTAAATATGTGTAGCAGACAAACACTTGTCTCCTTACAGAAAGTCAAACAGTTATCTGGTTGAAAGGGAGATTTCACAATTATTTAAAAGATGACTAAACTTTCCAAGACAAATCATCCAAAAAGAGAAGAAAAACCATAACATGAAATGGAGTTCCACATTTTACTTCCATTTGGTCCCAACTGCTTCTAAAACAACCCAAATGCTTAAAAAACTGAGTTGAGCCATTAGTAGCTTATTTAGAGTAAAAGTGACAAGAGACCCTAAAACAGGTCATTTTGAAAAGAGCTCAAAATAGGCAGAAGTGAGTAGACTCAAATCTCCTGATCTAAGAAGGATTTTGTGCAAAACGTCTGATAAACATGTGTTCTGCAGCCAATAGACCTTTCCTAACCTGTTCAAGGAAGCACATTTAAAGGAAATTACATATGAGAAGTGGAGATTTTAAGACTATAGATTTGTAGGGAATGTTTCTTTTTGGGTTGTCTTAACCTTATGGAAATTACCTGAGGTCATGACACTTGGTAATGTTTCAACTGCCTGCAGACGGGAGCTGGAGCTCCCAGCAGCTCTGAGGTTAAAGCCTCCTGCAGCCAGTGGGACACTGTAGGGGGGAGAAGTTGGACTGGCTCTTTAAACATTGGAACCTGAGTTTAAATTGAATTTCTAGTCATGGGTTCTGGCATCAGAAAAGTCCACAGTGTAAGGGAAGCACTTTCCCACAAAGAGTGAATATAAAGCTCAGAGTTGACGCATCCAACACAAACTTGGCTGCTACATTTTAAATAAAAGCTTCATGTGAACTCACAGTATGCAGACAGCTGCCACTAGGGCATCACTTGTCATTTTATATTAGAGTAAAGAATAAATGGAAGGCTCTTTAATAAGATTTAAAAACTAAACAAAAACATGGAATGTAGCTTTAAAATTAGTTTCTTTAGGTGGAGATGGGAAGTATGATTGTGAAAGGATGACATTGATGCATTTAAAAACAAATATTTTCCAGAGAACAATAAAAATGCACAAAAATACATGAAAATTTGCTATAAAGCAGCAACCCTCTCTGTGCTGTACATTCATATTTAATAAACATGCACCTTTCGTCTATTAAATACAGTATGTAACTGCATAAATCTATTTAACACAGAAAGAAATGTTTTTGCGTTAGATCAGCTGACTTCATGTTGCTATTTCTATGGAAATTCTGCAAACACGTCAAAAATGTATTTGTAGCTTTCTCATGTATTATATTAGTGCTTTTGACCAGTTTCCACATTGTAAACCAATTCCACTTCAGGACAAATGTTACTTATCTCAGTTGGTTGAGTAATATGTCTGAGTGAACATCCTCAGTCAGACAGAGTTGGGTGGAGCTACGCAATAAAAACAAATTGCATCATTTAACTGTTCACAGTTTACATCCCTGTAAGTGAGAAAACTGTAGATATTCAAGATGTTTATGGAGCTTTTTATGAATGACCTCTTATTTTCACAACACACAACACCACCCTGGAAACTGGATATAAAGTGTAAATGAGCTTCGCAGAAGCTTAGAGCGTGTAACAGTGCTGATTTTTCTGCTTCTATCAGAGGGCACGACAAGATGTTTTCAAATTAATGTAGAACCTGTGGGATCTATCATATTGCGGACTTTACAAGCTTTTTGCAGGAGCGCGGCCCCAGACTTAATCTTTTGGCCCGTCTCCCTGCAGTCGGACAGAAGCCACGTATTTGCAGGAAAGGACGGTTCACAGGAAGGAAGCCAGGAATGCTTTTCTTTCAGGTTTCATGGGCCCAGAGGTCATGAAAGTCACACAGCACATAACTGACTTTTTAAAACCTCAGCTCAAGTAAGGAAAAGAAAAACAGTTAAATTGCTGCAGAGGGGAAGGGACAGGGGGTTTCCCTCTGTGATTTTGAGAAAGCTCAGTTTTCAGATCGTTACCTCCAGCTCTGGACCGAGACTGGAAAGTGGGCAAAGTGTCTCACAAGCAATGTCCTCCTTACATTGAATGAACATGGAAAACACGTTCAGACTATTGATCCATTCAGGACCATAATAATAATTTAATAACTAGTGATTTGATAAGCTGAAAAACTCCTGCAGATGATAACCTCACTTTTGCAAATCTCTCAGGAAAATAATCGCAAAGCAGTAAAAAAGAACTGAGTCGACAAAAGTAAAATATCGAATATATCGACCTGGAAAGGCACACCCTTACCTCAGGCTGTATTTAAGGCAGCGACAGATTGAACTGTGAACTTCAGCTTCCTTTAACGCCTTCACAGCTGCAGCCAATCAGGCAATTAACATGCTCAAGTCAAAAAACCACCCAAACATTTATACTGTCTCTGATGGGGCCAGCAGTGACTCACAACAGTTGGAAGGTCAGAAAGTAATGTAGGAGGAAATTTCTCTTCACATATGATGAAACCTTATGGACAGTTTGTCCTACAAGGAACAGGAAGTCAGGATAAATGTCTGAGAAGCAGTAACACGGACATCCACCCAGCTGGTTTGAACCAGTCTGATCTAAGGACTCTGCTTCATCTGACAATGAATTCTTTTATAGTTTTTTTTTATTGACCGGCTCTGTATTTGAAATTTACATCCAGAGATAATCTGCATTCAAACTTCCCACGGTTAAAGTATAAGACTTCAGTTTTTATAGCTTTGAAAGTGATAAGGAGAGACACACAAAGCAATAAGATGTTGCAACAAAACCTACAGAGATATGGAACAAAACACTTTGTAAAAAGAGAGAGAGAAAGGAAGAGAGGACGGATGGTTGCATGGATGTATGGATGGATAGGTGAATGGACAGACGGACGGAATTAATTTTTAAAGAATGTGGTAGGGAATAAAGACTGAAAATGAAAATATTCCATTTTGATAATATTTTTTGAAAAATAAGTTGCAGTTCCAAATCTTCCCAAGGTGCAAAGGAAAAACGTACATATTTCTATAAAATCCATCAATAAGAAGGGCGATGAACAGCAGACGATGTCATACAAGTCTTTTCAATAAGACCTTAAAAAGAAAGCAAAAAAGTGTATTTATTTAAATATTAATTTATCTTTGAGCATAAATTAAATTAGATCCTGGACAAAATGTGTCTGACTCCATTCTACAGAAGCTGCCTTCTAAATGTCCTAATTTGGTAAATCTAATTTGATAAATACTTAGATATAAGGGATTCTATGGTAAATACCTAAACCAATGTTTAACAGATCATCCTAATCAAACGAAACATTAGGTAGGAATGATGACATCATAGGCAAAATATTTTATTTCAGAAAGATAAAAATGTTGATGCTGCTTAATGGAATAAAATCATTGTTTTATGCTACTGAGAAAACTAGGTAATTTTCTCGAAACATGGGATCAGCATCATTCAAACAAACAAAAACGGAAGAAGAATCTATTCATCTTTCAAAATGAAAAACTCTTAAACCTGCATCAAACCTGGAGCAAGAGAAGTGCAGTGCCACAATTATCTAATCCATCATGTTTACACCTTAAACCCGGTGAGGTGAGCATAAGCTGCGAAATAAAACCCAGAGAATGACATGTGCGCCTCTAAATCCAGCCGCTGCTTATCCAGACCGCTGCTGAGGATCTGCAGCTTTCTGATTGTTGACATCTTGTTTGATGTTCTCGTAACAGCTGGGTGTGTGCAGCCTGGTCTCAAAGTTGAGGTGATTTACTGGACACAAGTGTGAAACCTGGGAGAAGTTGGCGAATCTAAAAGACAAACATTCAAAACAGACATCAAAGACAAAACAAGAGGAAGAAATTGAAGCAATCCAAAATCATAAAGAAGTAAATTGAGTAAAACAAAAAAAAATCAACCCTAAATGTTTAATCTCTTAAACTACTTCAATATTTTTGCAGTAAACAAGACTTCACTGAGAATATCCTCAGTCAGTGGGAAGAGCAGAAAAAGTTGGTTTTAGAAGAAAGATTTTGTAACATGTCCAAGGAAGGAACCATGATGTCATGATGTCCTCCTACCCAGAGATACACTCCAGCCCCGTTTAGCCCACTTCAATTGAACTTTTGTTTGTTTGACTAGAAAGTCCATTTCTTTTGACGAGGTGTGAATACGTAATTGAACTCTGATGCAAACCAAAAAGCGAACTCTGGTCCTCCAACAAACTCCGGTCTCGGTTTGGTTGAAGTGAATTCTGGTGCGGTTCGAATGCATGTGAATGCCAAGAGAAATGGAGACTGCTCTAAAAGGAGGAAGTGGACAACAGCACAGGGCATTCTGGGTAAACACAACCAAAACAGAAATGTGAGTCTAACGCTAGTGCGAGAAATGGCATAAAAGACATAAAAGAAATCCTACAACTAATTAAACCTGATTTAACTCCATTTTGTGTACATTTTGTGATGAAGGAAGATGTGCTCTGTGTCTTATTCACTGAGCACATTATCACAGAGGTTTTTGTGATGCTTCCTTCAGTAGTTCGTAGGGCAGTGCTACCACAGGCCAGGGTGGGACCAGGTTGCTAAAAGGGTTTGGTTTGTTTGACGCAGTGTAGTGTGAAAGGGAACCACACCAGCAACTGAACCAAGTTTACCAGACAATCAGTTGTGAAAACACCTGAGGCCTGAGTCCAGCCTCCCTTCAGCAGAAGCTCATTTCAGCCACCTGTGTCTCATCTTTTTGGTCTTGATCCATATTTTATGAACATACAAGAGTTTGTTTCAATTGATTAAATTATTTACACAAAATTGGAATTGATGCATTTGAGTTCTTTAAGTGACTGTCCAAACTTTTATTAAGCTAGATTTCTGAGGCAAACCAGATGTTTTTGAATAATTTTAAGCTTGAATAACTTTCAGCTGGACTGAAAGTTATTCAGTTCAGCTGATGAACTAAGATTTGTGAAAAACTGCTTGAAGGATGAAAGATTTGTATGGATTTGTCTTTCTAGACAGACCTTTAAAAAAGTTCCACATCCAAGAATAAGTTTCTGTCAGTGAAGAAAGATCTGAAGAGAGCTGAAATATGTATATATTAAAAAAAACAAACAAAGATGGCAGTTTTGTGAAGGTTGATGGATGGAGTGGTGCAGAAAGAAAGGAAGCAAATGTATAACGTTAACAAAGACGATGAAAGAAGATAACATAAGTCATCAGAAAGCAATTTTTAAGGTCGCCGAGAGGAAATAAAAATCAAAAGTTTAAAAAACTGTCAAAACAAGAAGTGGACTGGGAATGAAAGATGTAAAGAAAGTAGAAAATCCAAATGGAACAAAAAGACGAGAAAAAACAACAGAACTTCAGGGTATGAGATGGATGTAAATGGAAGTAATGTAGCAGCGTTAAACAGTGAAGAAAGGGTTTGTTTGATAGTGAGGTAATATGGGCTGAGACTGAAATAAAAACATTTACCAAAAAAGAGAAAGAAAAACAAAAATTAGGGGAGTGTAACTTCATCTGTAGGGCTCTTCAATACGCACCCACTGTTGGCGGCTGCCAAATGAAACAGCAGTGACTTTGTTTTAGCACCCTTACCCGAACTGTAGCTGATCCTGCTTTTACAGTCAAAAAGAAAAAAAAGTAACATTAAAAGTCTGCAGACAGCCGTGTTCATCAGGTTGATGATGGTTGAGATGGCTAAAAAAATTGCTTGAATAAAAAGTTCCCGCTGCCTATGAGAGAAGATGGAAAACTGGGAAATCAAACATTGGCTTCAGTAAAAAGGTCAGATCCAAAATGAACTTTTGACGTAAATTTAAATACTAAACTTTTCTTTAATGAATCATGAAACATGACACAAGATGAGGTTGAAGGCTAAAAAGATAACTATTATTTATCAAGTTAATAAAGTAATCCTGTCTTGTTTCGCCAGCATACAAAATAAAAAAATCACTATTATTCTCTATGTGTTTCAGTTGTATTCAACACTAAATAATGTAGCAGGCATAAATAAGAAGATAATCATCCTCAGACTTCACCAGATCTCTAAATATCTATCAGCTCATAATCAGAAACATTCAGACCACAATGTGTCTGATTATCGGATTAACAGTTATCCCATTATAAATGTTTATAATGGGATATAAACAGTTATGTCCCATTTTCATTCAAAGTGAACTGCTCCACATTTAAGCATTTGGAAAAATTCAGACAAAAATATACTTGCAGTAGGAGGCCCAGGGAAATGACTGCTCAGAGTTAATATATATTTAAGATGCAACCCGGATGGCGTTTTAACTGGCAAAAGATGAAAATTTACCACATTCAATGAAAGTAATTTACTCCCCACCAGCAGAACAAAAGGAGGAATATTGCACAATCATAACCACAATTAGAGGGCAGAAACTGCCTAAAGTGAGACACTTTTATTACTAAATAATCATAAATAAGTTTACTTTATTCTCATGTTTGGGGATTTTAACTACAGGCTTCACAGTTAGCAAAGTTTTTACAGAAAGGTCTTCTGGGATAAACAATGGTTATAAAAGCAGACTCAAAGGAGGAGCCTGATGGATGTGAACCAAAACCTGCTCTACATTTCAACATATGATATGAAACTGGAACTTATAGTGCATAGTATCCAGTGGATACTTTTACAAAATCACCAAGATTTCTAACAGACTTTCTTGGCAAAGATGAGATGGCGCTATTTCAACTTTTACATTTAAACATGTATGAAATAATCAAATATCTACTTTAAAAAAAAAAAAAAGGAGGGAAACTATATTCAAACTGGAGGGCATGGGGTTTTTGCTCAGACAACAGAGGCTGAGACCAACATTTCAAACAGCCATCTGTTTCACAATACAAGCTAAAAATAAAAATAAGTGTCCCGGACAAAAAAACAGCCTAAATTGGACCCACAGACAGGCTTAATGTGGACTTGGAGAGTAACACAGAGCTGCTGGCACAGCAACTATGGCAGGAGTCTACAAATGTTAATTCTGGCAGAATTACACCTAAAATTTTTAAAATCTACTGTCTGTGGATGACAACAAATGTACAAATGTGCATGTGAGCATACATCACATGCACATGTGATGTGCATGTGATGGGAAAAAAAAGTTGTTTTTCTAAAACTTGCATCCAAGGATGTGCGGACATGCAGACATAATTAGAATGTGTCTTAATTTCATGCTAATAATGTGAAAATCATTACCAAAAAGACAAGATACAATTGTCTTTTGTGAAAGATGTTTCTTAAATGTAGTGTTTGAATCCTTTAAGGAAACTTTCAAGCTATGAATGTCTAATAGGCTCTGACATGAAATAATATCAGCAAGTGTCTATATTTTGTTGTACTAATCTGAGTTTTTTTTTTTCCACAGGACTTACAACACAGCAATTTTTGCTTCTAAAAAATGTCTAGTTTTCTCGTTTCACTCCTACTACTCCTCTTTATTTTCTTTAAACTGACATTAACGAAGCTGTTTAAATCACAGATGAGCAAAGGTTGGAACTCCAAGGGGACAAGTACGTGTCCATACGCCACCACGCCTCCTTCTTGAGTGAACCAAACTTAAAAAAGCGGTGAAGGTTAGACGGGGGTGGCTGCAGCAGCGGCGGCTGTGGGATGTAGCCTTGATTTAGCCGGAAGCAGCAGGGCGGCTGGACGAGCCAGGCGATTTTTATTCCTGGTGGAAAGGCGGAGAGGGCTCCGGTGAACCCTCGAAGTGTGTGTGGGTGTGAGCTGGTTTGGGGCCCTTGCTGAAATTAGGGCTGCGGGTTCAAATGCTGCTGAGGCAAGACGAAGACAACGACGAGCAGGAGGAGGAGTTTGCATTCATCCTCACTCCTCGTCGACTCCGAGCTCACCACAGTTGGAAAACACACTCGCTGAACGGCTATATGTTGTGGATTCAGCAGAAGAGCAGCGGATCAGTGCGGTTGTGTAAAAACATCTGGGAGGAAATGGTTTTGCCACTGAGAAATGTAACCCTAACAGAGAATATTTACACTTAAATACATATGTAAACCGTATAAATGGGCATATTTCTCTTACATTACCCTGTTTATGTTGACATGTAAACAGTATATGTGTGGAAGATGAACTGTATATTTTTAAATGCATATAAAGAAAACATATTGCATTGCTTCCATTAGCCCTCTCCGGCTTCCGGGTCTTTCTTCTTCTCTTTTACTTTTAAAGAGGACTTCCTGGACACTTTTTTGTCCCCAGACTCCTTTCCTTCTTTCTCTTTGTCCTTCTCCTTCTTCTCTTTTTTTTCCTTGGAAGAAGATGACTCTTTTTTCTTCGTGTCATCCTTGGGCTCTTTGGGCTCCTTGCTGGAATCCTTCTTTGACTCTTTTTTGTCTTTTGATGACTCCTTTTTCTCCCTTTTCACCTCCTTGAGGGTCTCCTCTGGAACTCCTGCTTCCTCTTTCACATCTGCCTCAGATGGCTCTCTGGAAACTTCTTTCTTCTCTTTTTCTAAATCAGGAGAAACAAGACACAAAAAATTCAGTTACTTTTTGATTACGAGGAAAATACAGGTGTAGCTTGAAAAGGAAGGAGGGAAATTAGACTGCAAAAGTACTAAATCCTACTAAGTATTTTTAGTCTAGTTTCTGAAATAAGATCAAACTTACAAGTAACTTTTCAGCTAGATGTAGGAGCTTGTTTTAAGTCAATAACTGGTTAATGTTGATGGAGAACTACTAGTTCCATTGGTAAATTATTTCACCTACAACATGGGAAATAGGTCTTGTAACATGGCAAATGTTTTTGAGAGATATGAAAAATGTGTGTCAAAGAGCATTTCTGGGAAGAGAATTGATTGATGCAACAGTGAAGAGATTTGGCTCTGTTGTTATTTAATTGCCCTAGAATGAGGATTAGTTCATATTTGCAACAGACTGATGTAAACACACTTTTAATGTGAGAACAAATTGAGTGACAACAGCACCTGCTGCACGACAAAGAAACTCCTCTTAATCTAACTTCCCCCATCCCTTGTAAAGACACACACAGTCTTCAGCTCCGCCTCCTCCAGCTTGAACTGGCACTCTGATAAGGTGATAACAGGACTGTTGTCTGCCAACAATGAAACGCACTTCTTATCTCCATGAGAACGGAGAGGGTTTAGAGACCGCAGACGACAGCCTCGTATCTCGCTGTGAGTGGAGACTGCGTTACAACAACCGCCTCTAAAGGTATCTGAATGTGTCTGTGTGTGGGGAAGGATTTTTCCTCGGATGTAAATGATGGAGACAACAGGCTGTCCTCTCAATCTGCTCGCAGACTCCAGAAAGAAGCTAATCAGACGGCCCATCGTCTACGGCTTTACAGACAGACTCGAGTGCCGTGTGGCAGGAGGGTGCCGCAAACACAGACTACAGGGAAAACAGAAAAGTTCAGTAGTAATGAGTTACATTTACTCAGTTACATTTACTTTTAGGACTACTTTTACTCACGCTGCACTTTGTACTATGTACTTTTACTTGAGTAATTTTTTATGAAGTAGCACTACTCTTCAGTAACATTTCTGGGTACTCTACACTGCAAAAACACAAAATCTTACCAAGTATTTTTGTCCAGTTTCTAGTGCAAATATCTTAGTACATTTGAAATAAGCCTAAACCTACTTATTTAAACGTAATTTTTCAGCAAGACATGTGGAAGCTTGTTTTAAGTTGATAATTATTGAAGAGAGATAAAAAACAAACAAATTAAAAACATACTAGCTGCCCTTGTCTTCTTAATGAAAAAAAAAAATCTACCAGTGGAGCTAATGTGATTTTAAAATCTGCATTTATAAATTATTTTCTTAAAAATAAGCTTCTTGCTAAAAAGATGCTTTTAAGTGAGCTTTGTCTTATTCCAAGTGTACTGAGTTATTTGTACTGCAACCTAAACAAAAATACTTGGTAATATTTTGCTTTTTTGCAGTGTGAGTGACTTCACTGAATGAAGATCTTATTTTAACCAAAAATTCACCAGACACACACCTGCAGATTTTGTTAAAAGTTTTATATGTTTTACATTCAAAGAAATTTGATTTGGAAAAATTATTCTTTTGTCTGCTTTTGTTATTTGTTTATATGATTATTTTCATTTTGGTCTTTAAAATACAAAACTGTTCAATTAACTTTATATTTTGTTCTGTCTTATGATGTCATTTTTAAATACTAAATGATTGATGTTTTGATCAGCTACTCAACACTTTAGTAGCCTTTTTATCAAATACTTTTTTAATTCTTACTTAAGTAATTTCTTAATTGGTTACTTTTAACCCTTACTTGTCAACACTTTTTGAGAACTCTACTCACTGCTGCTGAACATTCGTTCTATCCTCAAAACAATTTGAAAAAACTAAAGCTGATTTCTTGTATGACTATTTTTTGTAATTCTGCTCACATAAGAAGAAAAATGAAAGATGATAAAAATCAGTCTGCAGCAACAAAATGTGCAGACTTATAGCTTAACAGCTTAATTGCGACGGCTCATTAAACCGCCTGTGTTTTACCGCCGAAAGCCACTTGTCTCCCCACCTGACCGCAAAACCACAAAACTACAAACACAAGAGAGGCATACATGTATAGACAAGAAAACACACTTTTATATGCAAATTTACACCTAATCCACCAAATTAAACTATAATTGAAACTTTTAAAGAATACAATAATAGCAACATGCAAATTATTTTACCGCTCCCTTCTTTCTCAGAACTTTTACAATCAGACTAAAAGACATACTGGATATGGGTGTCTCTGTCAGGATAGTGAAGTTGTAAAGAAACAAATTGTCATGGTGAAAGTGTCTGCAAACACACTCCTGTTTATTATAATTTTTTTTACAAGCGCTGCCAAACCCCCCCCCAAGAAAATCAGTATTTTATGTGAATAAAGAGCATTTCATCAGTGGGTCTGAGTGGGTTAATCCCATAGCGACAGGCTAATCCAGACTTGATGCTAACTGTCTGGTTACAACTTCACACAAAATCCCTCAGAAGACACATCACTCCTGAGCAGCTGAGCCAACAAACACCATGAGTCTGTGTGAGTTCATATCAGCGAGTCCACACAAAATACCAAGGAGAAACATTTGAAGCATTTCCAATAGGTTCATAGAGGTTAGACGTTTTAATGTCCCTGCTGCTTTGATACAAAGCCACTAAATGCTGGTCCTCTGCTGTTCTAGTGCTCCTAAAAAAAAATCTATATAAAACTGTCAAACCAAAATAAACTGTTAAATCGAACTAATCTGAACTCAAACTGGCTCCTTAATAATGACCAGGTCATCTACTGGGACCATTGGAAAAGATAGATTTAGTGCTGAAATTCTCCTTAACTGCAAAGTAAGAGAAAGATGTAGCATTGATTTTTTTTTCTTTCCTTTTCAATTTTTTCTCTTCCTTTTCTTTTTTAAAATATTCAGTTGATTAAATAAAATGTGTATGTTTTTACAAAATACATATTTTTACATGTTTTATCTTAGTTTTGTTCTGTGAAATGATTAGTAGATGGGTGCTTGTTTGATTTTAACCTTTTATACAACATCAACCACTAAAACGGTATAAATATCTGACTCTGCTATTTATATGATCCAGTTTATAGTTTATTGTTTTTGCCTTTTATACATGGGTCTAGAGTAATTCAAGTCCCTGGCAAATTTAGAATTAGAATTGTTTTTACTTAACCAAAAGGTTTGTATGGTACAGAGAAGGACACTGATATCTCTCACAAGACAACAAAATGTCAAAGAACGATAAGTTTTGAATTAAACCAACATGCATCAGTGTTCATTTAGTTTATTCAAAATGCAATTTAATAAATGCTCTAATTGCTCTAATACCATTGATGATATTAGAGCAATATTTTAGTCTAGTTTTCACTGGTAATTTTGCATGTTTTCACTGATATTTAGATTTATATTTGGTTATAAGATAGGTTGGAAGGCCTCCTTACGATAACCCTAATTTTAGGATAGCTCCCTTCATTGATTCTCTACAGATTTAGATTGGCATCCCCACAACTGAAGAAATATGTCAGTCAAATTAAAATATTAATTTTAGACTTATAGTAAAATTTCCAGAAGGATGAATAGTTGAAGTGGAACTGTAAGCACTTCAGTGTGATGTTGAAATAAGCCATCAACAGGAGTCAAAATGGTTATAATAAGGTGTTATTTCTGTTGCACTCCACTTCACACTTACTCACCAAAATGGTTTTGTGTCTACATTCCTGGTTAGCTCAGAGGCATCGCAGTAACACATCAACACCAACACTTTATGTCTTTTCACACAGGTTAAATCAAACAAGCAAAAAAGTTTCTAAGACATTAAACTTTAGACTATTCTATTTTACATTCACACTAATAAAAAAAATAAAAAACAAAAGCAAAAGATTAAAACCGTGCATGCTTTTTAAAAATATTACAGCGCTTATTTTTTTGGTTGGTATGAAAGATAAAAGTGACTCACATCAGATTAGAGGAATTCAGCTGTTTAATTTAATATCTTAATTTAACAGTCGAACATTCAGCCTGAGCCTAACTGATGCGTTTAATGGGTTATGAACTGATTAACAGCAGCCTGGTTATGTATCCACAGATGCTGAGAGATTGATCTGATCGTATTTTGGCGTTTTATTGGTTTACAGATGTCAGCCAGGCAGTGAGGTTCAGTTTAATCTAATCATTATGATGTCTTACTGTGCTCTGTTTTTTGATGGCTTTGTTTCACAAAGGTCATATGTGTAATACTGGCTTAATACAATTTTTAATATCTGAGGTAAAAAGTTCATCAGAAGGTTTCAGTGCAAAGAAACAAATTAAACATTTCAGAACATTTTATTTTTGTATTATATTGTCTAATAAAGGATGAAACAAATGAATGTATGATCTGAATATCATATTTGACTATCAATATGAACTACCAGGTAATCTAAAATTAAACCTGATAGTGAAAGTGGGATTAAATGTATCTTTTGGAGTCAATAGTTCCATCTAAAACCATCCATTCAGGTTAATGTTGATGATAAATCTGTGGCTTTGGAGGAACTCTGGACTGATGGGAGGTCAATAATCATCATTGTAGGCAGGGGTCAATCCCTCATCGGCTGTGTGTCAAAGGTCAATGGCCCTCACCTCTTTGGCTTGTTTTTTCAGCACAAATACAAAATAAATGTGAACTAACAAAACTCAAGTTAGATGTTCTCTTTTGCTTTAAAGAACAACAAACAGCCAAATGACAGCTAATCTGCTTCACAAAAACTAGCACTATCTTTCTGAGATAAATGTTTTACTTTTTATGTTCATAATTTTTCAGTACAAACACAACAAACTCCATCTATCTTAATGACATCCAGAGGCAGAGGGCAACAATTTTATATAAATTGTTTGTTGAGCTTTGGAATATTGGATTGCTACACATTTTTATGTCACAATTCAAAACTTTTTCCACACTCAGTTTTTAAGACTTTTAATTCTTTTAGTGCATTTTGGAGATATAAAAACAGAAGTTGATAATCAGGTTATGGAACATATTTCTACAATGAACAGGCTCTAACTTTGAAACCTGGAAAAGTTAGAGAAGGACAGAAGAATGGAGGGATAGAAGGATGAAAGAGAAGAGGAAAAATGGGTGAATGGATAAATCCAGGGATAGGTGTGATGTTTAGAAAATGAGACAGGAAATTAAGTCCTGAAATACAAATATTTTCTTTTTCCATACATATCCAGTCTTGTCCAGACTGTTAATGAACCCTATCAACCACAATTATGTGCACAAAACCGAATCTCACATAAACACTTTTCAAATTCCACTAATTATATTTATTACATGCTATTAGAGCAATATAAAACATAAATGACAAGGCCAATGATAAAAATAGTTAGTTGTTAGCATGCATCTTAATTTTGTGGTGCTGAAAGGACAGTTCCTTAAAATATGTGTGTGTAAATCTAGTTTGCTGCAATAATTATGATCAAACGATTGTTAGTGTTTGCAATCTTTTACTAGCTTTTGCCTGTTTCTACCTTTCACTGTTGAATATTTTCCATGTTGAAACTGAAGGACTTTTCTTGTAAAAGGTATGTGATTAAATCTGTCAGTGTTTTTGCAATCGCCAGGAGGTACCCCTTCCTAAAATGTTGATGAAAAAGAAGTCACGGCTAATCTGAAGTCTGACAGTAAGGACAGAGGACACTCTCATGCTTGGCCTTAAATCCTGTAGCGTAACGTTATAAAAGTCAAATGAGCAGATCTGTGAAAACTTTCCACGTGTTTGTAGGTCAGGAACATTCACAATCACCCAGGGAGACCAAAGTGTCGAACGTTTTGCTTTTACTTCCAAAGTATGAAATAAAACTGTGTGCGAGGGTCAGGTCCTTGAGGGAGTGGTAGCAATGAGTCGATAAACATTGACGTTGTAAGACAAGATGGTAGCTTCCCTCTTGTATGGAAGCCTAAAGGGGTCAGGTCACGTCATGTCAGTGTGTTACTTCAACAAACTAACAAAGTTGAAGTGTGTAGACCAAACAGTGCAGAGCTGTGTGTGCCACGTCATTCTGATATGAAGGGATCAAAATGACTTTAACCTCTTTTTTACGTGGGACAGCAGCTAGCTGGAAAAGTTAAAACAGCCTAGAGTTGTTTTAATCCAATATGAAACTGGCCCAGCTGGGTCTAATGTAGGTCTGTTCATCAGGAAACAAAACTATGGATAATTTATGTCATCAAACGGCATGTTATTAGTTATAGTGAATGCTTCTTAGGAAAATAAACCCATTATGATATTGTTCTCTGGAATGAGTGAGGAGGTGTTTCATTTTAAGAAGCACGTTTGTCAGCATAACGGATAAGAAAAAAGAGTTGTCACATTATTTATGTACTGACTGGCTTTAATGACATTACTGGCCTTGTGCACTTAGTGGCTTGCACATAGATTTTATTCTGTGTTTCTGATTTTGTTGCATGTCTTCTCTGACCTTAGTTTGTGTTTCAAAAAAAAAAGTAAGTTTTAACAAAGATAGTTTCTTAGTTCTTGATTAGGGATCTAAAATTTGTAGATATTACTTCCCTTTGACTTTATGGTTAGCAATCATACTCCCGGTACAAACTTTGAATGGAAAAAAATAAATTATGTCACTTTAGGAACCAATTTAAAGGAGACTATTTTCTTGTCTGGTGATAAAATAGCACAATCGGAAATTCAGGAAGACAGAAAAGGTTCATGGGATAATTTTCTTACAGATTTTAGGATCTAATTGTAGTTATTATAAATACAAAGCATCTCAATGAAATATCTAAGAACTTATTTTAGTCTTATTATCCATCATTTAACTTTAACTCAAATAGTTGATAAATATTTTCTGAATGAGTTCGGCTGACATCACTGGCCATTTTCTACACAAAGTCTGGGTATAACTTACTGGAGGTGCTTTCACAACAGGTGGCTACTCTGCACTGATGAATAATTACAATAATATTGTGTTATTTTCATTGATATCATTTTTAGATTTGAGTGATCCTCTGTTATTTTCAATTTTCTGTGCAGTTTTATAAAAGGTCTTTATTTTCTATCCATAAAACTGATTGAAAGAGCTTCACAAATGTTAGGTTTTTTATTTCATTGACTACTTTCCCCCTTATAACTCCACTGATTCTTCATGGCACAGACTCAACAAGGTGTCAGAATCCTTTCTCAGAGATTTTGGTCCATATTGCCATGGCAGCACCACACATTTGCTTCATATTTGTAAATGATGTAAATCTTCTATTCCACCAGATCCCACAGGTACTCTTGAGGCCACTGGAACTCAATGAACTTACTATTTGTGTTCAAATACAACTACACATGTGTATCTCATCATGTCTCCACGAAAAGGTGAATAGGAAAACCTTGCAAATACCAAATAGATGAGTGGTTCAGCAGTTCCCACCATTGGCCTGTGTGATCCTTTAAATGACAGGTGTCTGGTTTCTTTATTCTCTAACAGAGTTTAGTTGTAAACACTTGTTTGTTCCTAGAGACACAGAAACAAAAACCACAGCAACAAAGGTCAGCGTGTCCAAAAGATAAAGAGAACGACGCTATCTGTGGTTTGTTCAAAGCCCACATGTTCTGCCTGGATTCATGTTTTAGCAGTGGATCATAGCATTGCATTCATCTGCAGGGAGGCATAGTCAAAATAGAGGAGGCCGCACAGATCGCCCGCATCCCGGTGCCGTCAGCATGCCGGACGCTAAAGCTGAAAACTTACTGATTTACAGAATCCACCATGTTGTTCATGTGTGTGACAGAAAGACAGAATCTGTTAAGAACTGACTGATTGGATCTGTACCAAAGTGTATGTTTGGAGATTGTGAAATTTGTGAGTGTTTATGTTGAGATCTCATGTGCTTTTGTGCTGCAAATCTTAGATAGAATTATGTGGAGTCAAAAAACTGAATCTGTGTAGTCGATGGCAAACGACAAGAGAGCAAAAACAGAAAGCCCTACAACACACACTACGTATTTAAACAAGGAGAAAGTTGACAGGCTGAATCACTTCTCCCAATGCCTTTTAGTTTTAGGTCAACCTAGTGAATAATTTCATTATTATTTACAATCTTTTGCTGTGCAATAAAACCAAGTGTTTTTGTCAGAAAATCCTAAATAGATTGTGAAGGGAGATCAATTTGGCAAACGGAGTGGTAACTGCTCACGTTTTCTGAACTTGATAAGCATGTTTGCACGAGCGTATCTGACGTTGAGATGAAGGTGCAAAACATTTGTTAATTCATGTTATTGCACAATGACAGTGATCCAAGCATTAAAAAACCTTTCAGTCTAAAGAAAATTATTTTAAACGCTTAAAACATGCTTTTCAAGTAGATTTAAAAAAACAAAACTGGCAAGTTTTTTTAGTAACTAAACTCCTTTGCTGTAAGAACTTGATTCCTGAACTTTAACTCTCACTCTAAAACAACTTGTTTGTACAAATAGTGGCAGTAGAATAACTGGCTTGTATACAGCTGTCAGGATCTGTGTTTTCTGTGTAGTTATTTCGAGTTTTCTGTGTCTCTGTGCTCTCCGTTGTCCTGTCCTCCCCTTGATTGTTTCCCAGGTGTGTCTCGTCCCGTGATTATCTCCCTGTGTAT
>CAEFZX010022293.1:0-80379 GCA_903066825.1 Alfaro cultratus | reverse complement strand
CCGCGGGGTCTCCCCGCTCCTCTCTGGGCTCCTTGTGTTTCGCCTTTCATTTGTGTTTCTGTCTCCCCCGTCCCCCCCCCCCCCTCCTCCTCCTCCTCCTCCTCCTCCTCCTCCTCCGCACTCTTGTTTTTCCTGTCTACTGAACAGAGACGTGTTGATGTGAGGGGGGCCCCCGCTTGCGTGGCCACAAGGGAACAAGTCTCTGGTGCTTTTGATGGGCTGCGAGATCAGACGTGTCCGCCGTTCCCCGGCGCACACTCTGGCGACTGATCATGCAACATGGCGAGGGGCAGAAACAACCAAAAGAGAAAAAAAAAAGATGCACACCCACTCGTGTTCCCTCTGTTAAATCACACGAGGCTGTTTTGGCTCTGCTCTCCGTGGGGTGCCGTGTTTGCTGGGACACAAGGGAGAGAAAGTGAGATGGTGTGTGTGATCCCCCCCCTCTCCCCTTCAATACACACACACTTTCTTGCCCCTTTTTTTTTTTTTTTTTTTGCTTTTGACAGTAAGATGGATGATTGCAATCACAGGAGCCATCAGTGAGACAGAGCGGAGGTCTACAGGGCAGAGAGACACAGCCATGGGAAACCAGCCGTCAGATTAATGCGCCACGCTGCCATGGGAACAATGCACTGTTTATTTGTCTGGTGTGTGTGTGGTGGGGGGGTGTATTATGCATTTTCCTTTCTCTCTCTCTCTCTCTCTCTCTCTCTCTCTCTCTCTCTCTCTCTCTCTCTCTCTGCGGCCCTTCTCATCTACACAACATGAAAGCCTGCTCGTAAAACGCGGCTTTAAAGGGAGACGCAGAAAAAAGAAAAAAAAAGAAGCTTGTTTACGTTTTAAAGAACAGTAAGCCTGTGCTGAAAGTCAATATGTGTCCCTGCAAACCAGCGCAAATATGTCCGATTTCATAGTGATTAAGCTGCTCTCTTTCATCTCCTGGGAGAATAAGAGGCAGACTTCTTCTTCTTCTTCTCTGCTGCAGAGTGAACGGATGTTTTTAAGAGAAACATCTGTTGCTGTACAAACGGGATTACTGCGTCTGTAGCTGGAGGGGGGAAGAGGAGGAGGCCGCCGAGGTTATGAACGGCAGCGTGTGACTGGGAAGAGCCGTATCTTTCTGTTAAAGACGCCAAATGAACCACATGACTATTCGGTTTCCGGTGTTCTAAATCTGCTTTGCTTTCGCTAAATATAAAGTTTTCCACAGTGTGTCACTTGGCAATCACAAACTACAAAGCGATTTATTGGGCTTTTATGTGACTCACTGGTACAAATGGTGTTAAATTGTGAATTAAGATGTAAATTATACTTGTTTTTTTTGTGTGTGTGTGTGCATCCTTAAGTGCCCACTTTACCACAATAAGGTGGTGAGGTCATTTCAAAGTGCTTTATATGAGTTTTAGGAAATAGAAACAAAATAACAAAAGGAAAGGTAAAGCAATAGGAGTTTCTCTGGATAAAGTAGCAGAAAAGAAAAAATATGGATTCTAAGTTTGTTCTAATTCCTGCTGAGCGAAGTATAAAACTAAATGTTCCCCTTCTGGGTTGAGAACAGGACATGGAGGCACATGGTGCATTAGAGGCCCTCTAACTTGACAGGCTTAATTTGACCCACAGCCTGTGGAAACTTTGAAGGAGCTGCAGATGTCAGCAGCTCAGGTGGGAGAATCTGTTTGACAGTTGAGAGCTTTCCGAAATTGAGATTTATGGGGGGGGGGGGGGAAACCTCTCATGAAGTCTTATTTGAATTTTGTTACCAAACAATATGTCGAAAAATGTGCTCTGAATTTCAATTTTACACACATATGCAAAGATGTATACTTATAACAAGGCATTTTCTTCTATGTTATAAGTGAAATAATCAGTGGAACTAGTACTTTTTTATTAATATTACAGAATTGTTGACTTAACACAGGCTCCTATGCTGCTGAAAAGTTACTTGTGAGTTAGTTTTGTCTTATTTCAAGTGTACTAAGATATTTGTGCTAGAACCCAAAACAAAAATACTTTGGTAAGATTTTCTGTTTTTACAGCGATATCAATTTTGTACTTTGAACAAAACTGAAACACTTCAGGGCATGAGTACTTTTAGATGGCAGGTAGTTTCTACCCTTGAATCACGATGTTGTATCACCATACGGTATTTCACCTCACGCTCTGTTGACCTGTCAGTCTGTGACACGAGGTGATGTTTTATGCTTCGGGCGAGCAACGAGAAGGAAGAAATGCTGTATTTTAATCCATATTCTCTCTACTTTGACTTTTTTTTTAGCCTTATCTCCATCTCTAAACCTGCAGATTTATGCGTCTGCAGAGCTTTAACTCAAACAGACAAATTCCTGCGAAAACGCTCCCTCCTGCAGGGAGCCTGGGTGCTCGGGGGTCAGCTCCTGATAAAGCACGGACAGAGTTGCAGCTCGGAGGTATTCGGTTGCACAAAAACAGCTGAGCGCCGCATTGACCTAGATTCAGGTGATATTCAGTTTGTCGGTAATGTAACCAGGCAGCATCTGAAATTTCTCTAAGCTCACCTGGGAAGCGTGTTTTATATTAATCTGAGGCCGTTTGTGGAGTGATTATACCTCAACGACCTCAATTTTTTATTATTTTTTTTAAAGGACTTTACACAGATTCAAATCCGTACATTTTATATATTTCTGTTCTTTGCTTAAATGTCCTTTTGCTACAACTTACTGGGGGACAATTATCCAACTAGCAACGCCGATGTTTGAGTCTCTATGTTTTTTTTTTCTTTTAACCTGTCAGGTTTTGAATATATTGAAACTTATCTACCTGATCTTGTTCATAAAAAGGAACTAAATGACCTAAAATATTATATTCAGGGACATGATGATGCTCTGGCTGTTTTCAGAAAAGAAGAGTATTCACAGACCAAACATATTTGCAGTTTTCAGGCGTTCAGCATGTTTGAAACTAAGTACAGGGTGGCTTTTATTATTCTTACCTGCTGAGCATAAACTAAACATGAAATGCTTTAATAAAACAGACAAAGTGGTAGATTTTTTTTGTTGTAAATACCTCAGTCCTGCACATTCGCCTTACCAAAGTAAAAGTGGAAAATTTCCAGAATTTGGAGGGATTCGTTGCTTTCTATTTCCTTGGTCTGGAGGTTTTGTTTAGTCTGTTGCCAGCAACAACAAGATGATTAACCAGATTTAATGGATGGATGCTCTCGTGTCTGTTTTTGTAGAGCACAAGTTGCTGTTACCATGATATTAAACTCCAAGAAAAAACACGGGTAACGAAAGACGACTTGTGTGTTAGCCTACGTAGCATCTTAAAAAAAGTCTTTCGAGATTTTGAATTTCGTTGATGACATTTTTTTTATTATTGTCCATCTGCTTCAATCTCCAGACTTCAACAACTTCTTTGTTCTCATTGTGAAATGGTGATATTGACATAAACTGATTCGCGGGCCGCAAAAATCGTTCAGAAGGGCTTAAAACAGCCCACAGACCGCAACTTTGAACAGAGCTGTTGTACATTAACTATCAAACGTCACCAAGAAACTACCTGAACAATAACTTTTCATTTTGAACTTGCTCCATACCAGATAATATCCTTTTGTACTTTCTTTTTTAAAAAAACTGTTAAATATGTTCCAAAAAATTGGCATGACCTTAAAAATATAAGTACATCAAATTTATTCATGTTTATACTTATTTACTACATATGTTTGTGTGTAAAATTCTCCCTTTCTCAGTTTCAAGCTGCTATGAGTTGTTGAGGTCCTTCTTGCTGATGGACTGCAGTGATCTCAAGTGGCCAGAGGGGGCAGTGCAACTCCACACAGTTTCTGTCTCCAAATCTCGTTTGAGGTGTAAAATCAGGCTCTGCGCGCCGGGAGCGTGTTTCTGTTTGAAAACCAAACACACATCAGAGCAGACGAGAGGAGATCCAGTGTCTGATCAGTAGAAACAGCTTAACAGTCACATTAAAGCCGAACAGCTGTAAAACACCCCCGGTTCGAGTCTCAAGAGGCGAGGGTCTGGATGTTCGCTCTCTGAGCGGGTTTTCCGCACCTTGTTCCTCCATCCAGACGCATTCACTTCAGTCTGTCTGCTCAAAGCAAACACAGCTCCAGCCCCTGAACATGATGGAAAATTACTGTATGATCCTCTGAGTCCTGGACTGGACTGGATCACATGTGACTCAGCTGCAAAATAAAAAAACAAAAAAACAAAACAAACATTCGTGTTCAACCTGTTCAGCCTGTCTGTCCGCCTTCCTGTCCTACAGTTTCCTCATTGATGAACACGATCAGCCACGGATGCAACTCGGAACATGCAAATAATTTTTTTTTTTTTTTTTTTTTTTTTGCTCAGGCCTGGCGCAGCAACAGAATCATGCGACTGATCGTTTCTGAGTCCAACGAGCTGTAAGAAGGATTGAGTGGATCCGTGATTAAAAAGCAGCGAGAGCGAATGTGACTTTGAGGCCCTCGCTGTAACTCGGAGCGACTTCAGGAATGGGATTGAGATGGGATCCGGGGGACCCGGCTGTTCTGACCTTCTGAGATCATTACTGCTGCTAACCATCAGTGGAGCTGGAGCATTAGATCGTTCACTGGGAGCAAAGTTCTCCCCTGCCCTCACAGCAACAACATGTGTCCAGTTCGACAAGGCAATTGATTCTGCAACAACAACACGGTGTAAAATTTAAATAATCCATTAAAAAAAATACAGAAGCAGATGTTTACTCCTGTCAACAGACCTGCAAAATAGATTATGCGGAGGAAATACTTAATGTTTGATTAAAAGCTAAAGAGATGTAGTAGGGATGTATGTCGATGCAACAAACTCAAGTGAGAATTACCCGATTCATCATCAGGAAGTTAAATCAACAGCGGTGCGTTTGGCACAAAGCAGCAGCATCATCTTTGAGCGCCACACGCAAAGATGATGATGATGCTGACGATGCTGCCAGCCTCGGCTTGGTCAAAAATGAATCTGATACCAGTCAGTTCTGTCACTTTATTATGTTTTTTTTATTGTGTGTTTTTTTTAAACCGCCTGAATGACGTATAGATCGGACTTGATACGTAACCAAACATGGAGAAGCAGCACCACAAATCCAGAAACAAACTTCCAGAAAACTGCAAAGATGTCGAAACACAGAGTTCCGACCAGTCAAAGTTGCTTTTGATTAGTAGTGAGTAGAGCATTGATCAACATATTTGATGTGTATTTGGTGATTTGATCAAATGTAATGTTTGTAGCTTGTTTTATAATTGGTGACTGCTCACTTTAAACAGTCAAAGAAGCGCGAGTCCACTTAAAAAAAATAAACACTGATGAGTGAAAATTCCTCAGAAACAAAATCCAGGTGAACTCCCAGAACGTTCTCGTCTATGAATGAAAAGTGAATCGTCGTCGCGGTTCTCATGAGTGAAACCACCTCCTCAGGTCTGTCACCGTCTGAGTCAGTCCCCTGGTCCTCCTCACCGCCCTGCAGGCCGTGCAGTAGTGCTCCATCCAGAACCTCGGCTGTCTCAGGCTGTAGCTCCTCCTCCAGTCCAGGTGGCGCCGCCTCAGCCGGGCCGGGTCGCCCCTCAGAGCCAGCAGGTACCGGGCCAGCTCCTTCACGGTGGGGAAGTCCTCCTCGTGGATGAACGCCTCCGCCGGCAGGAAGCGCTCGTAGTTCTGCCTGGACGGCCCCAGAACCACCGGCACCGCCCCGGCCAGCACAGCGTTCCACAGCTTCTCAGTGATGTAGTCGGTGTGCTGCGAGTTCTCCAGCGCCAGGTAGAACATGTAGCGCCGCAGCAGCCGCACCACGCTGTCGCCGCCCCCCTGCAGCGGCCGCCCGGCGCGCCCGAACACGTCCACTCGGATGAACTCGCGGAGCTGCCGGTAGAAGCCCACCCGGGCGTCGGTCGCCGACCAGTTGCTGATCACCCAGGCCATGAAGCGTTTACGCGGGCGTCTTGAGAGTGAGAGGTGGCCGCCATCAGGAGCCCCGTCCGCTGCGCGCCCCCGGGGGACCAGATAGCCGTAAGGCAGGAAAATATCCGAGTCCATCCGGTAGGTCAGGGTGAGGTTGAAGACGCCCTCCATGAGCCACAGCTCGGACGTGTGGGTGGGGGACTCGTAGTTCATCCATATCCATTTCTGCGCGCCGGGCCGCGGCTCCGGTGGGAGATACGCGTCACCGTCGGCAATCTCCCGATGGTGGATGATCACGGCGTCGGCCTGCGGGTACGCCCATGGGTCGTCCGTGAGATTGCACCCGCGTATCTGATAAAGCTGCAGGCAGTCCGGAAGTTCGTGGTACTCCCCGAAGGGATGCGTCCAGATCAGGAGGGTCACCTCGGGCTGCGGCTGCTGCTGCTGCTGCGGGGCGGCCTGGTCCGGCAGGTACTGCGCACAGGCCGCCAGGAGGAGCAGGAAGCCCGCAGCGGCGGAGCACACCCACAGCCGGGGCCTTTTCAGGACAACTTCCAAAGATAATGTCCGTATCCTCCGGGATGCTCTGGGAGAGGGGCCCGCTTGTCTCCAAGCAACCCGAACTCCCATGGACTCCCCTCACCTCGCAGATCCCCCCCTCATACGGGACAATATGCCTATGGGGAAGTTACATTTTACAGTGCGCCGCCTGGCACACCCTGAACTGAACACCTTTGGCCTGTCGTTCAGGTGTGCGAGCTGGGATAAGATAAGAGCACTGCAGAATAAAACCGGCGGCGGTCATTTCGCTCCAGTTACTTCCCGCTTGTGGATCATTTGAAATGAAATGAGAAGCGTTAACCCCCGGGCTGACTGCACACGCCGACTCTTGGACGTGGCGGTGTCGGTCGGGTTGCCAGTTGCTGCTGAATGGGCCTCTTGTGAGGCCTGTTTACTGTTGGAGGGACTGAGGGCGGGTTGGATAAACACCTTGACCCAGAAGGCTGCTGAAATAAGCAAATCACCAAATCTAATTCAGTTCAGTTTATTTATTCATATAACTCATATTCACAGCAAATACTTTACCAAAAAAAAAAAAGGATTCAGTTCAATTCAATCATACATTCCTGTTGATTCTAGTTATCAAACAGTGCAGTATGCTCAATTGATTATTCAATGTAGTTTAAATAGTTTCTATCTAAGCAAACCCAGCAGATTGCATCTCATATCTTAAGTAGAGATATTAAGTTAAGACCTTTGGCGATAACAAAACATTAAATAATAATAAAACATGCAGGTAAAATCAGGCTAAAACCCTCAGCCTGCTTTAAAAGTTGTCTTAGCAGGTTGATATTTTTAAACTAAACATCAATAAATTAGAACGTTCTTGAAAAGGCAACCGTCTTCCTCTAACAGCTCACTAATGGAAGCACATTATGTAGATTAAATACACTCAAGCCCAAATTATGTTAATTGTGGCGATTTCATGTTAACAGCTAACACATTTAGTACACGAATAGTAAGTCATAGAAACATTTTTACTACAAAGGTGTGGACTTTATTACCTGCCTAGGGGTAGTTATTTTTTAAAGGTGGTTTCGCATGACAAACGGGCCTCGTCAGAACGCGATGCACCTGTAAAACCTGCTCAAATCTTCATAGCAACTGAACTTTTACCCTTCGTGGCACATTACAGTCAGACGCTTAAATGTGATGAAGCAACACAAAGAGTAAAAGTGTGGTGAACATTAGTATTCAGGACTCATTTCTCTGATACTCCTAAATAAAACCAGTACGGTTGCCTCCAGAAGAAAGTTCCCCTTTATGCAATATAAATAATGGACAAACAGCAACATGAAGACCAACACGAAGAAGATGGGTGGATCTAAATGTGGGATAATCCTGAAAGAAAACCTGTGTGAGGTCAAGGTGTATACAGCAAATTCTGCAGAGTTATATCAACACTATGCCGAGTCTATTTGGTCCTTATCAAAGCCAGCGTTAATTTAACTCCTTCAGAGTTATTTCAACAAGAAATTGAGTAATTATAACACTTGAAATAGTTATAACTACTTAAACTATTGTTGAAATAACTGTAAGAGTTCAATTAATGTCAATTCTGAAAAGGACCAAATAGACTCGGCATAGTGTTGATTTAGCTCTGCAGAATTTGTTGCAAATTCTGCTGTCTACAGACAGCTGTCTACAAATGAATGTTGAAGCGTTAATAGAAATAATAATAAAAAGGGAAAACTTAGAGAATATGAAACGAGGATGACAGGAAAATGCAGCTCTGAAAAATAGAAAAAAACCAGGAGCTCAAACACTGAACTCCTGGTTCAGTGGAGCTGAAACACTCCTGGACACAAGACAGGAAAGTGACACAAGAGTCAGATTAAATGTGGCAAAGAGAATCACACAGGTCAGCTGGAAAGCAAAGCACAAAAACTGACAATAAGCTAAAAGAAATTACAAATAGCTGAGAAATTAGACACAAGAATAAACCAACTAAACATGGAGCACATAATTAATCTGGCAACACCTTAGAAACAATAATAAACCGAGAAATGAACAGAATAGTGTGAAGGGAAGATGACAACAGAAACCAAAACACAGAGGAATGTGAGCTAGGTGGGAAGTCAAAGTAAAGGCCCAATCCAAAGAGGCAGGGGGAACATTTTTCAGTATCCGGATGTGTGAAGCTGCTAGAGACACACCTGAGACAACTTTGTGTTCTGGAAATAGATTCAGCAGAAACCTCCTGCATGTCACTTTTATGCACCTTTTCTCTCTTTAACTTCATTAATGGAGCTAATAAACTGTGTCAAAGCTGGGAAAAAAAAAAAGATTTCCAAACTCAAAAATGGCTCAAACTTAAAATTCACAAAGAGTTTGATCACTTTCAAAGTAAATATAAGAAAAATGGTTCAAATGAGAACTTTGTTAAAGTGCTGCTGTGACCTTAAACACAAGGTCACAACACGCACTCTGTCAAACAGTTTAATCCGTCGTTGGAAAGCATTATAAAAGTGAAATCAGATGATGTACTTATCTGGAAATGGAGCACTAAATGATCTCCTGCAGCTCTGAGGGGCTGTGAGAAAACTTGAAACGTCGCTATTATGGCAGCCGCCACTAGGTGTCTCCCTACGCAAGCATAAATCGTTTTCAGAGTGTTTTTTCTTCTTCTTCATCTTTTTCTTCTTCTTCGTCTCTCTCTTTCTCTGTGTGGTGGTATTTAGATTTTTCTGCAAGCATGCATGTTTAATTTAGTAAATGAATAAACATCTCGGCTGGAAACGAGGCATCCAGCAGCGGAGCTTCGAAAAGGTTTGTCTTCAATGTTTTATGTATTAGATATGACCCAGCCTCCAACCACAAATGTTAATAAATGAGTCACAGAATTAATGTGATGATCTAATATAAACAAATACAAGGGATTTTTTTTTTAATATAATAAAATAAAAATGTTTTTGTTTTTCTTTAAAAAGAAAAAACGGAGATTGAAGTAGCGACCACGCTCTCCGTGGTGCGTTCAGGGTTCGCTGCATTCGCTTGAAGGTATTCTGATCAGAAGTCATGAAAAAATGATGAGGCAGCAGCAGCAGGGTTTGTCTGTTGTGTCTGGTGGGCAGGAAAAACACGCCATTGCTGGGACAACATTATTCCTCCCCACAGACACGGAGGATGTCATGAAGTCTGACTGAGAGCGGTGGGAGAAAAAACAAAAAAAAAGCAGGCAGACAAGGAGGAGATGAAGTAAGAAGCATGTGTGTGTGTCTCTCCACTGGGTCCTCCTCCTTCCTGTTACATCCATTCACTTTTCCTCACCGTGCAGCTCTCCCTCTCTTTCTCTCTCTCTCTCTTTTTTTTCTTTTTTTTGCTGTGCGTGTGACTAGTTATCCCCATAAGAGGCTGTGTATTCTTCCTGCATTATTTATCCTCCCTTTTCATGTGAACGGTTCTATTTTAGGACGATCATTTAATGTCATGCCTCAGGTTGCGTTGCTCTGAGGAGCTGCATGAATCAGCTTCAGGACGAGGCCTTAATGTTGTAAACACGTGCTCTTCTCATCAGATAAAGCAAACAGTTCTGGAGAAAAGAGCTTTTATCAGTTCGGTACGCTTTGCTGCGAAGGCACACAGAAGACGTGGCTGAAAGTTGATTTGGTGACACACACACATACACAGAGAGAGAGAGAGAGAGAGAGAGGAAGAGAGATCAAATTACTGTCCTGTGCAAAAGTTTTAAGCCAACTCAAATCCCTCACAGTTTCCCTCCAGTCATCCAGATTTTCCTGCGGCCCTTTAAAACACTGATCAACAGATCTCAAGGCCTTCTGCACGACTTTCAGCGTTTTCGTTTCACACTTTTCTGACCTGACCGTGACAGCATGCTGCTAAAAATACCAGGGAAGTAACAAATCTCCTCAAAGTTGAATGTGAAATAATATGTTCTTTGTTACAGAGCCTATCATGCGTTGTGCAACAGTGATGGGTTGTCCTTTGTAGTTTGGATGAATGAATGATTTATAGGTAAGGCTGAGGGATTTAACAAATAAACGAGAAAGAAAATTCCTCGGAGAATGATCTGGTACTGGAGCTTGTGCTTTTTTTTCTGCTTTTTTTTTTAAACTGCTCTGCATAATTTACACTACTTGAAATTTTTTCAAAGTGATATTGTAACAACATAACTTCTCCTTTTCTGTTCATGTGAGAAACGCCGTGCCTTTTAGCATTCTGTCTGACTGTACGACTACTTCCATTCAGGTATATTAACCGCATAGTGACTTGTATTTGATACAAAGAGTTGGAGTTGATGTATTTATAGAAAATACGATTTGTCTATCCAGCATTCACCCGTCTGTATTTCCGTTCCAGGCAGGCTGGTGGAAAAATTAAAGTAGAAATAAATGAGGCAAAACAATACACCAACAGCGAACGACCATAAACAATCATGCCCAGTCCAGACACATCACTCAGCAAGACAAAAAAAAACACAACCCGACAATAAAATCAAAGCAATCGATTTAAGAAAAGAAAGGAAAGAAACAACCAAAGTCTAATATGGAAACACAAACATAACATGAACTTGTCCTCCACTTTCCTCAGTTTCTTCAGAACTGACAGGAAGTAGCCGTCAAAGTCCAGTGACAAAAAAACAGTTCAAAGCCCTATTGATCAAACCTCCACTAAAAATATCGCAGTAAACTATTTCTCATTGGGAGTGTGCGGTGCTACGTCGTTTAAAATTGTACAGTTTGTCACTGAATCTTCTTTTATTGTTGTAATCGACTTCCTGTTCCTTCACAACTTGCTTAGGCAGGTCAGTCTCTTCAGACAAGCTTCGACTACCTGCATGCAGGCAGCACATTTCCTCGGCTGGTTTTGCTTTTACTCCACAAACTCCAGTTTGTAACTGACAGACGTTTAGTTGAGTTTTCAACTGTTGCTCATGACTTCGTCCCTTTGCCGTTTCCCTACGTTTGGTCCACTGCCACCATGTGTCAGGTTCCTGCTTTCACCACTGCTGATTTAATGTCATTTCCTATATATATGCAACTCATTTTTCTTCTGTCAGGAAAAGGCATTTTTGTGACTCATGTGAATCATAACATGCCTTATTTGATCAGAGGCGGCTGCCCCACATAGGAATCAGAACCAAAGCCAATATAAATAAAGCTAAAATATGAAATATGAAGCACACTGTACATTTAAATTAAATTTTAACAGTTTTGATATATTTTTTTAATGATGGATAGTCTATAATTAAACAATAACTAGTGAAACATGAGTGGTTAAGTACATTTATGCAGCAATGTGTGTTTAAAGTGAAGAGTTTGGGGTAATTTGGGAACTCAGGGTCAGAGCTAAACGCACAAATCTGTAAGGAGGCGAAGCGATAGTTCACCACACCTGTGTTTACTGCTGTCTTTCTATATTTTAAGAGCGAGAACACTCTGTGTCGGCGTGTGCTTTTGTGGCTGTGAGAACAGCGGCGCAGAAAGAAGCATTCGGCATTTGATGGGACCTCCAGGTCTTCGCTCATCTTCCTTATTGATTTTCTCTTGCTTTCTGTTTTGCGCTCCCAGGGGAGAGGATGTCTCAATTGGTCCCGGCTGACGAAAGGAGGAGCTGAGAAATAGAGAAACAGATCGAGGATGAGGGGAGAGAGAGAGAGAGAGAGAGCAAAAAAAAAAAAAAAAAAAAAAGAGATGAAGGAGGAAGCGGAGGCCGAGGCTGATCGCCGAGGCTCCTGCTGACCCCTGACCTTGATCGTGACCTAGGAGGTTGCCCCCGGAGGTCAGAGGTTGTGTGAAAGTGCCACCGCGGCGATTCACTCCACTGCTGGGTGATGATGATCTTATGCAGCCTCCCCAGCCTGCCTGACATGATCAGTGTTGCGCTCCTGCCTGCGTCTCCCGAGGGCCTCGCATCCGTCTCTAACCGGGCCACACGAGGCCCGCTAAAAGCACCTTACAGGCAGAGTCGACGAGCAGCAGGAACGGGGACACGAGCAGAGAGAACAGGCGAGGCCACGAGACAGAAAGGCTGCTTCATTTCATCCCCCATAGCTCCAGCTGGGCTGCTGATCCTGCTGTATAATGCCACTGACACGATGAATGTGTTTATTTTCTCCGTTTTTAGACTTTACTCAAATGTGCAAGAGCTGATGAGGCTTTTTTTTTTCCTTCTAAATCTGTGGGGTGCCGACAAGTTCGCTTCGAAAACACTAAATCTTACCGAGTATTTTTGGTCGAGATTCTCATGCGAACATCTTAGCGCCCCTTGAAATGAGACAAAACTTACTTGAGAGTAACCTTTCAGTAAGAGTTGAGAGCTTGTTTTAAGTAAATAAATCCTTATTTTTGATTTACTCCAGATTATAACAAGACATTTCTCACATAACTGAAATGATCTGTCAGCAGAACTAGCACTTTTTCATCAAAATCAAAGAATTGACTTAAAGCAAGATCATATATTTAGCTGAAAAGTTACTTCTAAGTTAGTTTTGTTTTTTTAAGATCTTGCACTAGAAAATAGACCAATAGTACAGAAGCCTTTGTGTTCCTGCTGCTGTTTTCCTCATGCGTAGAGCTATACATGTGAAAATAAGAAGAGTTCGACCTATTTGCAGCACATGTGCATTCAAGACCTCCATCGGCCGGTGAATTAATCACTGTTACTTGCACCGAGCGTTGCTCCTGTTGCTTCAAAGTTGTTCAGATACTGCTGAAGTTTGGCGGAGCCCCCACAGAGGCCGTGTGTTAAATGCAGAGCTGAGATGCTTTAGATTTGCCCCGTAGACTCGTATCGCTAGATAAGTCTCTCCAAGGTTAATTCAAATAATTCAACATACTCAAAAGATGAAGGGCTTTTTAGCGAAGCAGAAACAACATAAATCATGGATCATTTTATATCTTTAAAGCAGAGGTTATGCTTTTTTTTTTTTTTTTTTTTCCCCCCAACTTTCAGTCAACAAAATCAGCAGCTGGAGTCAACAGTGTTTTTCCCAAATTCTCACCTGTCTGCATTGGCTTTCGTTTCCCGTCTTGTTATACGGTGCTGTGCAAACATTTTTAGTGGATTTTTGCACAGATTTCTGCAATTCTTGCTTATTTGTCACTGTTTCCTATCATCAAGCTACACTAAGTAGTTTTGAAATTGTGTTCTTTTTTATTTATTTAGGGGAAAAACTTTGGAAAAAAAAAAAAGTCACACGCAGCCACATCTGCTACAGCTGTTTGGAAAGTTTGCTAGGTGTACCCAGGCCTGAGTATCGCCTGACATGTAAAATCAAGAATACACTTAACTTGAACCTACATGACAACATGAAGTAGGCTAGAAGATCTCAGAAACAGCACATGGTGTCCCGATTCAAACGGTTTAAAAAACAGGTGGAAGAAAAGTGAAGTTTTGAGCACTGATTATGCTCTAACCCAATCAGTTTGAGCTTTAGCGATCATTTCACAACTCCTCACTTGGTGTTTCCTAATCTATTGTGGGATCTTGAACCCAAATAGAGGAAATGCTGCTTTAAATTAAACTGAACTGCGTGGGCCATGCACAGCATCGACATAAAGTTGTTCATTTTTAAGAACTTTCGAATGAAAGACTGAATTGTCTTATTCGGTGGCATGTAAACGGGGGATTTTGTGTTACTAAAATGAGGCAAAAACACTAACAAAGCCTTTTGTCTGCATCATGTTCCTGCAAAGGGGGCATTTTGTAAGTATATATATATATATATATATAAACAGACACACTAAAATTTAACTTTTAGTCTGCATTATGCCCAAAACACGATCATGCGCCTCTGTTGACTCAAACTTTTGAATTCATCCTGTGCTTAATTCCCTGTTTATTCGAAGCCACGTCTAAGCCATAAAATGTATCACGTTTCTTTCTGTGTGCCTCCTTGTGTAATGGCTGCAGATAACTATACAAATACAGCATAATGGACACATTGCAGAGCTACTAAGCTTGTAGGGATTATCTCAGACTCGTATTTCTGGTTTGGCTTAATGATAGGTAGCGTCACCAGTCAGGGGCCAAGCCAGGGAAGCGCTGATTAACAAAGAGAAAGAAATGACAGGATTAAACAGTGGAATCATCAGCTCATATGCAACTAAAGGATCAGCAGTCTTTGTGCAGATGAATTATAGAAAGTATATACGAACAGGAATTGGGCGCACGTTGTAAATCACGCCGCCGCCATTACGTCTTAATGATTAAATCAACACGTATGCAACTGTTTTTCATGCAGCCTGCGGTAATCCAATGTGTTTTATAAAACGCATGTGACCGGCTGATGATGAGAAAACCTGCAGTGGGCCTTTTAAATCACTGCATTATACCCATAAATGAAGTATGAAATAAGGCACAGCTATTTAGGTTGCATATCAGAATGAACGGAGCCTTATTCGTGCTCCAGGGAGGAGACACAAACAGAAACAGCTTCAAATCAAATCAAGTAATGGCCTGAAAGGCGAGGTAGTTCCAGGCTCAAGAATGCCCACCTTTGTGTCCGCACACATGTGGCAAAAGAGGTGTTATTATCTATGGCAAATTTTCCTGTTATTTTTGGGTGAATACAATTAAAGTGCAGCGGCTGTGAAGAAATTGGAGAAAAAATAAAGCTAGGAAATAATTTTGCTGATCGCTCTCGGCCTTATTTATACATATTTGTATATATATATATATATATATATATATATATATATAAAAAAAGCGTGAACACGGGCGTGGATTTTCCACACTGCAGGCCCTGACACACTCGCAGACACACATGCGCCGTGGAAGTTTAAATTTGGGAAGCCACAGAGTGCTAAAAATGAAAACAATGTGTGCAGCAGATGTGTCACCTTGATAAACCTGGAGCGGCTCAGCTCGGGCTCGGTGGAGGCTGCTGCTGCTGCTGGTGTTTTTTTTTTGTTTTTTTTTTATGTTTTTGGGTTTTTTAAAGGTGAATTAGGCAGAACAGTTTGAGGAATCCAGGGCAAACTATGCATACAGTGTAATTAGATTCTTTACATATTTCTCTTGGGCACGTCGACACGCTGAGAGGGTCAGAGGACGTGGTCTGCAGGAGTGACGCCCCCCAGTGGGGGGGCTGATGGGGGTGTGGGGCAGTGGACGGGGGCAGCCGGGGTTCAGTGCACTGCTCAAGGTCACTTCAGCAGCGGAGCTGGATTCACACTGACAGTCTGACCACTGCCTGGCCTGCTGCAACAACACTATTGGACAAACAGATGCGTGTAGTCGAATCCCTGGCTTTTAAATGGCTTAGCTGAATTACTGTACTCACAGAAAATCACATGTTTAAGACGACATTTCTCAAGTCCGTCCCGGTGGCTACAGCTGTGAATTAGCCAGCCGCCTTGTCCCTCATGCGCACTATGTCTTATTTAAGAGAACACGCTTTAATGAGTTGCAACATTAAATTTTTATTTGGATGTTTTGAAAATGCTACTAAAGACACCGGTTCAGTTTATCTTGAGTGAGGTTAATAATAATTCATTGTTATGTTTCATCTTATTTGAGAAGCTAACCATATTAGCAAAAATAATCAGTAATGTATTTTTCTTGTTAATTTATTTAAAAACACTATCCTCACCATCCTCTTTATGATTGTTTATTGTCTAAGAGCTATTAAATTATATTATGTGAGCACTATGTGATTCTTATCATAGGCTACATACTATATGTTTGTTCTTCACTATTTTTAAAATTTCAGAATCTAATGAGAAATATATATGTATAACACAAAACGTTTTCACGACTCTTCACTTTTTCCACATTTTGTGGAACCTTATTCCAAAATGCAGTAAACTAATCTCTTCCCTCAAGATTCCACTCACAAATATCTCATAATGACAACGTGGACAAAGGTTTTTGAGTGTTTTTTGCAAATTTATTTGGAATAGAAAACCAAAAATTCACATTCACATAAGTATGCACAGACTGTTTTCAATGTTGTGTTGATCCACCTCTGGCAGTGACCGTCTCTGAGATCTTGGCCGTGCGCTTTGGGTCGTTGTCCTGCTGCAGAATGAAGCATCGCTCCAGTCTGAGGTCAAGACGCTCTACAGGCTGTTTTCATCTAGAGTGCCTCTGGATATTACTGTATTTATCTTTCCCTCTATCCTGACTGGACTACCAGCTTCTGCGACTGCAAAACATCCCCACAGCATGATGCCAACACCACCATGCTTCACTGTAGAGATAGTGGAGTTTCCTCCCAACATGACGCCTGGCAATCCCACCAAAGAGTTCAATCTTTGTCTCATCAGACCGGAGGATTTTGTTTCTCATGGTTTAAGATTCCTTTATTTTGGTAAACTCCAGACGGGTTGCCATGTTCCTTTTATTAAGGAACCTCTCCACCATACATGGCTGACTGCTGCAGAGTCAGTTGTCCTTCTGGAAGGTTCTACTCTCGTCACAGAGGAACCCTGGAGTTCTGACAGCATGACCGTTGGGTTCTTAGTCTCCTCCCTGACTATAAGGCTGTTTTCCCCTGATTCCTCAGTTTAAATGGCCGGCCAGCTCTAGGAAGATTCATTCACCAGTGATGGAGCTAATTGGGACCTTCAACGCAGCTGAACTTTTTCTGGATCCTTCCTCAGATTTCTGCCTCAGGACAACTTTATGTCTGAGGTTTACAAACAAATCCATTGATTTTATGCTTGGTGTTTGACCTCTTGACCTGCTGTCAACTGTGGGACTGTATATAGACAGGTGTGTTTGAGTCAAATCCAAACAACTGAATTTACCACAGGTGAACGCCATTTAAGCTGTAGCAACGTTTAAATATGATAAATGGAAACGGCTCAATTTGAGCTTCAACAGCAAAGTATTCAGCAAAGGCTGTGAATACTTGTGTTAACGTGATTCTTTCTATTTGAGGATAGCATCTCGAGGAGGGCGATTAATTTAGTACAATTTGGAATAAGGCTGTAACATGACAAAACGTGGAAAAAGCGAAGTGCTGTGAATACTTTCCAGCTCTGTACATACATTTATATTTGGTGTTTCCTGACTAAACTACAATTGCTTTCTCAGTTCTCCCTCCTGTTGGATTGCTTGATTAATCTATCTGTTTTATGTGTGGG
Source organism: Alfaro cultratus (assembly GCA_903066825.1). Classification (NCBI taxonomy): domain Eukaryota; kingdom Metazoa; phylum Chordata; class Actinopteri; order Cyprinodontiformes; family Poeciliidae; genus Alfaro; species Alfaro cultratus. The sequence goes on along the minus strand of CAEFZX010022293.1, from coordinate 62,852 downwards.
TGTCTTTCTGATCCATTCCCTTACAGTGAGGATGTACTATGTTGAATTTGTGCTAAATGCACATACATGAGAGATGAAGGGCAGTGACTAACTGCTGTTTCCAAAAAGGACCAGTCTAATATTAAATGTCACATTTAGTTTTAGCTTAAATCTGACATTTACTGGGATTCTGTTGAAGAAAATCTTACGTATTTTTTTCTTTTCCACATTATGTCACACTACAACCACAAACTATAATGTTTTTTTTTTTTAAATTTTATAATTATTTGTGATAGACCAACACATAGTAGAACATAACTGTGAAGTGGAAGGACAGAGATACATGTAAGAAATCACGTATCATGTATCATTTTCCTTCCACTTCATAGTTATGAACTACCGTGTGTCTATACAATACAATCCTGATAAAAATACATTGAACTTTGCGAATGTGATGTGGCAGAATCTGGGGAAACAATTATCCCAGGAAGACGCGAAGACAGCTACAATCGGATTGACTGGAAACAGTCATTAATGAAGAGACTGAAATGACTATAAAGAGATTTAAACGTGAAAAACGGAGACACAAAAGGACCATAAAGAAAAGCCAAACGGCCATAAAGAGACAATAAAGCTGTTAAGTGAAATGATCTCCAAAAATACTTGTAATAAAAATGAACAAAACAATGCTAGATATAAATATCCTTGAAAGGCAAAAACATACATGAGCTATGGGTTACGAGTATGAACTAAATGCCCAGTTATGAAGAGTATATAGTGTGGAACATGTAGGAGCTTCCAAAACTACTGCTCACCACAAACTTCATTAATGGTCCCTTTTAAATTGTCCTCATTTGTACATTTTACATCCAATCATGTGTATGTTAATGTTTACAACAACAAAGAAAAATATCTGCCTATAGAAAACAAAATAAAGCATTAATTGAATATGCAATATTGCTTAAATTTCAGAAGCCAGATGGCAATGGTGTGTACACTGGTGGCACTTTGAGCTACACTTTCTTTTAGATAGAATGCTTAAAATGCTTAAATCATAGGCAACCCCCCCCCCCCTGTTTTTATTTTTGATGTTGCATTTAGAGATTCTAAATTAAAACTAGCTACATTTTGAAAATAATGTATCATTTTTCTTCTACTTCACATTCATGCATCACTTAGAGATGGTCTACCAGATAGATATTAGCAAATATATTGAAACTTGTGAGGTGACAATATGTAACAAAGTTCAAGGGATTGAACTTTGGAAGATACTAATGACAGGCAAATGAAAACATCAAAACTTCCTGCGCATTTTTATTTCAGTTCAACAAAAGTCACTGTAATTAAGTGCTAGTTTGGTTGTTTACCTGTAATTTCTCAATGTTAATAAAATGCTATTTAAGCAATTATAATGGCGTTATTAAGGAGACATTCATACGAGCTGAGTCCGCTCCACATGGCAGCTGTCTCCGGAGCAAGTGGCGGTTGCGATCCAGTCCGGGTCTTCCGGCAGCCCAGTCCTCGCCACTGAACTCCAACCCCCGCGCTCTCTATCAGCATCTCATTCCTGTCTCAATATGTCTCAAGATGGCGGCCAATGCAGGATCGATGTTTCAATATTGGAAGCGCTTTGACTTACAACAACTACAGGTCAGTTCAACCTCCCTTTTAACCGCCTAGCCCTCGTCTTCTTCGGCCGCTCTGCCGCTCTCCGAGGGCTGCGTTTTGTGTTTTTATTTCGGCGGCCGCCTCGTAGGTTGTTTCGGAAGAGAATCCAGGACCTCTTCCTCACATTGATGAAAGTGGCTCTTTCGCTGATCAGAAATTGATCCTCTTTGTTCAATTCAACATCGATCGGACACTGCAACCGGGCAAGCCGGGGCGACGCCGCGGGGGGGTGGTGCGCCGAAATAAAAGCCAAACGGCGGGGCTTTGGCGTTGGGGAAAGCAGAAGGAGCTCTCGGCTGGCTATCTTTATTGCGTGTTGTTCAACTTTTACCGGAGCGAGTAGTAGCCGTAGTTAGCCGCGACGCTTTAGCCGCCGTAAGGTTGGATAATTTGGGGGTGAGAAAAAAAAATAAGTGCGACTCATTATACGGTGGCGCTGTGGTGACACCAACCGTTGAGACCCACCGGAGCTCTTTGGGCTTTTTATGCTGTTTTGCTGACACGTTTTTAGTAAGTTTCGGACCCATTTAGCAACCTTAACGGCTAACGGTTTTGGAACAGTTTATATGGAAGTCGTTTCGGTGATTATGCTTGATGAGCTCGGCCGTTTTCCCCCCCCTCTTCTGTCGGCATTCACACTTCACAGTGAGTTTTTTTTTTTTTTTTTTTTAACAGACATTGCCACGTCTGTGGAAGTGGACAGGACGGGACAGTTAAGAACGCGAATGTTCGAAATGTGACAGATTGACCTTGTAATTATGGTAAACTCCTTAAAATGTGCCTCCCTCGTCCTCTTGACACCCTGTGCGCTCCACGAAGGGGATATGAAGGAAAAAAAAACATATTGGGCCTGAATATATTAGACCATGTTTGACCTATCACAAGACGCGCGAGACAATGGCACTGTTGTTTTTTTTTTGTTTTTTTTTTCCGTGGCATTTAACACGCGTTGCTGAATTTCAAATCATCATTTATGAATATTAGTTGCCCGCTCGCCCGTCGTCATTAACATAAAGATTGCATTAAGTGGACTGTAGCCCCGATTGTTCATACATTATTTTGAAGGCTGCACAAGCTTTGGGTTTTTAAACTTTTATTTGGGTCATGATGCCCTGATGACTGGGTAGACAAAAGGACAGTGAGCAAGTCTTCCCAGCGGGCTTTGTGTTACACTTATGCCACATCATCAAGGCTTCACTTCTCCTATTTATTTGATCCTATTTGGTCCTCCTACTCGTTGCCCCCTTGTTCATGCATTATGTAAAAAAGAAGAAGGAGGGAAAAAAACAGCTTTCTCTTGTCTTTCCTCACTAACTATCTATTAGGCACAGTGGCAGTCCTTGCATGAAAGACTCCCGGGGCAAATGCCTTCTTTGAAGCCCCCCACCCTCACCACCCAAGAATCTGTTACTGATATATCATAATTGAATGTACAGTTAATTAGTCTATATGTTTATTTTTGATGTTTGTCTAGAACTTAAAAGACCCATTTGTTAAGTAAGCATAGAAATTGTGTTTTATTTTTCGTGAGCTTTATTTTGAAGGATTCATTTGGTGTACATTGAATCTGTTAAACTTGAAACATTTTTTATTTTTGTTCAGAAGCAGTTGAGTTGACTATTAGACGCTATGCTATCATGCTTACATCATGGCAACCTTGTAATTCTTTATTATTATTTTTTTTGTTCGGATCTCAAAAGTACTGCCTAACTTGCTTGAAGATAACAGTCGCTTGTCCTTGCCTAGTTTCACAAACTCCTTCTTAAAACCCGTGTTTTATCAACTTTCTGCCGTTCTCAACAGTGCGGATTTACACAATGCAGGAGAGAAAAACTAGTTACTTTATTGATAAATTGATGACCTGCACCAAATAGTTGTCCAAGGCTTTTTCATTCAAATGCTTTGAATCTGCCAAAAAAAACCAAACAACTTTTTACTTTGGTCTGTAAATGCACAACCAAGTGGGAGGCATAAATGAGGGCAATCTTCCTTTAAAAAAAGAAAAATCTCTGATTTTAAAGGTACGACCCGTCAGAGAACCTGCAGCACGATTTCTGTTTTTATCGTCGTCGTGAAAAGATCGGAATCGGCCACCATCTCAGCCGACTAGTCAGACGACTAGGAAAAGGCTGATCATTGCATCTCCGCCGTGCATCACCACGCCTCCCCCTCCCAACATCCTTGACTTCCTCTCCTCCCCCTCCCTTCCTTTTTTTTCTCCTCCATTTTTTTCTCCTCTTTCTGGCCCTTCACCCTGCTCTCACCTATTTTGCCCTGTCTGAACTATTGCATGTGTGTGTTTGAGAGAGCTGGTCTGGGATCTGTTGTTGTGTTGTTATGATTTTTTTTATTTTTCTTTCATAGATTGACAGCCAGCATGGACAGTGGAGGCACTGCCAGCAGCCAGGACATAAAAAATGCATCGCATAAGTTTGCGATAAAGCCCTGGGTAATTATGGCAAAGGCCCCTATCACAAGCGATTAGTCAGGACAGTGAATCTGAGCGTGTGCAAAAAAAAAAAAAAAAAATGGGGGCTGGCGGTTGGCAGGCCTGTCTGCAGGATAGGAATCAGCCGGAGCTGGTGCGCCGTTCTTGTGTGTGTGTGTGTGTGTGTGTGTGTTTGTGTGTGAGCGTGCAGAACCGCTCAGAACATTCACTTTCTATTATTGATGACATCTTATTTACTCTCCCTCCCACTGAGGCTCCTAGAGGAAAGTCTTCAGAGAACAACCTTTTCTTCTTATCCCCCTCATTTTTTCTCCCGTTTTTTGTATTATTATTTTTAAGGCTAATATGTGGCTGGCATGATATAATCAGAACCAACGCAGGCCTCGTCAGCCAGGTCGACTCCTCGTCTCGCGTCTTTTCCGACGGGCTAGACGGGACCGCACACAAACACACACAACACACAACACGTGCTCGTCGCCTGTTTTTCCTTTCAGGAATGTTTTCTTTCTTGTTTTCCCTATTTGAAGATGAAACTCCAACCCCAGCCGGGATGTCAGTAGCTTTAAGCAGCCGTGGCGTCTGTTCCTCGCTCCAAATGCTGATGTTCATTAAAATCTTATTTGATCAGTATGTCCCATTCCCTGTGTGGGAAAACGAGCTAGGTGGTTGTTAGAGGACAGAGAGTGCTTTGAAACAGCACAGTAAGCTGTTAAGTTGTCTCTGCGTGATTTGTTTTTCCTTCTTCTTCTACCTCTCCACCAACCACCACTACAAACACAAATGGGTGCAACTGTGAGGCTTTTAGCAAGGTCTTGCACACTTGCAGAGTGGATCAGTGATTCAGAGATGATGGCAGGGTGACAGTGAATTACAGATGGAGGAGGTTTTAACGTCTGTAATCCCTCTCTGTCCATTATAGAGTTGAGTTTCTTTAGAGGGGAGGGGGATCATCACTCTTCTCTCCTGTTGTTGTTTTTCTTCTTTTTCTTTTTCCCCTCTTTTTCTGTGTGTGTATTTTTTAAGACCTAGTCAAGCAGTTCGCCGGAATGTCGCATGTCTGCTTGAGAAATGACTCTTCATAACAGACTCTCCTTAATAAGACGCGGGTGAATAGCCGTGCCCGAACCTATAGCTTGTAATTTTTTTAATTAATTAATTTATTTTTTTTCTGCAAGTTGAGAAAATTAAGAACAGACCGCTCAGTTACACGCAAACCCCAGTTTAGGCCTAATAGCCCCATGTCTCACCTCGTAATATTTCCCTGGGAAAAAAAAAAGGCGCACCCCAGATGCCACTTTGAGAGGGAAAAATAAAGCAAAATAGCCCGGCGCTTTAGCGCGAAGGTAAATAGCAACTTGAAGGGGGAAATTGATCCAGACGCTGTTCTTAATTCACCACCTCCTAATGGGTAAATTTAGGAAAAGGGTTTTGTAAACTGACCCCGGAGCTGCGGCCGGTGGCAACCCGAGTGGTATAAATCTCTCAACGACTGGCTCGCTGTTGTCTGCAGGAGTTTTAGTGTTAATTTATGAGCTGGTTGTCTGAACCCACTGGCGGGGTATTTTTACCCCTCTTGTTGCTGCACAGGCCGGGGGAGCATGGAGGGACAGTGGGGGGGTTGTGGGGCATCACGTCATGGTTTCACCGTAGCCAACTTGCTGCTCTGCCCAGTGACAGAACCTGGCATCGGGACTGAAGTTTCACTGTGTGGTGCTGAGCGACTAAGCATGAGTCAGAAAAAAAAAAGAACAAGTGCATGTCAGGTCTCCAGTCTGTCCTTGGGTCCGCTCTTGGAGGGTCTTTGTCCTCTGTCTGTGAGGTTTTACTGTGAAGGCGTCGGGGATGCTCATGGAGAAGAGGGCAAAGAAAAAAAAATAACACTTCATGTTTACCATATTGGCCAGTGTTTCTAGGTGGAGGCTGTCCTGAAAAACTTCTCACTTTGGTTCCATTTCTAAGAAGTTTCAGCTTAGTCTACCCAACCTGCAAATAATGTAGGAAGAGACCCAATCGATTAAATGTTTTTGAAAAATATTTCACTGAGTTTAAAAGTTCTTTATTCAGACATCAGAACTGTAACTTTGCTCTGTCTTGTCTGAATATTGTAAAGAGCTGTCCATAGCTGCAAAAAACTCGGATAAAAGATAACGTAATTAGTTAGGGATGCAGCGGTCACATGTTTCCTGGCCAATAGCGATTTCCGGTCGTCTTTGTGGCCGGAACCACCAATTCCAATTTGGAGTGAATCCCAATATGTTTGTAAAAGTAAGGAAGAAGGTGCTTCCTGTTCTTTGATTGTAGTGGTATTAAGTCTCAGAGAAAACAAGGTTGTTCCTCTTTATGCACCAAATAATATGTCCCTAAACTGTATCTGGTTTTTATTTAGAAAATCAGAAACAGATTTAAAAATGATCAAAAACAGGATGAGGCTGGCTGGATCAGTGCAGACAGGGAAACTGATTCTGACTACTGACTGATGGATCTCTAGTAACTTACCAGTATTGAAAATCGTCAAGGAAACTCTGAAATGACAACAAAGTAATATATCGGTTAATACTTTGAGGCAGGGTCGGCCCAAGGCATAAGCGAACTAAGCAGCCGCTTAGGGCCCAAAGGCCACTAAGGGGTCTCCTCAGCAGAGCTGAGTTTTAAAAAATTTTTAATTAAAATTTTTTTTTCTCTTGGTGGTCATGGTAGGTACCGCACGCTTCGCCGGTAACATGAGCCGCCGTGCAATGTGCACGTCCAAACATCCAAAGCTCTGGTCAGAAGTTAAGTTAGCAATACAATGTCTCAAAAAAGGACTTATCCTTCAGGGAGGGAGAAAAGAAAGAGGAAGAATAGAAAAAAGCCAAGATAAAGGTTTGTTTTAATGTGTCTTGGTAATGTAAAAGATTTGTAAAGGTATAGCTTGATAGCTACCTGGAACAGTCCAGTTCAACAGCCAAACATTTATGCTAGGGTCTTTGAAATGTGTGAAACCGAGTTTTAACTTTAAATATTTTTGAGGTATTTTTGGCTTCAAAATGCCATGTTTGATAACGTTTGATAACAACAATTAAAACTTCTCAACATTTGACATTGTCTAGCAAAATGTTTTTATGGCTGCTACATCGATGAGCTGCTTTGTGCTGTAGTTGGGGATATATTGTTTGCTGCTGAGCAAAATCATTTTGTGGCTAAAACAAACATTTTTACATCAACTTCTAAGTTAAGTGAAACTTCTGTTAAAATCATTTGAAGGCTCAGAATCAGTCCAGTACCGGTACCGGTCCACATTCTCAGGGGAGAAAGACTCACCTGGTATAAATGACATTTTTAGCTACTGGAGTAACGCTTAAGAGGAATTTATTTAATCAAAGTGTGTCATGAATATGTGTATATGTATTCCATCTTAAGTAGGGATGCACCAATTGCAGTTTTCTGGCCGATCCCCGGTTACCCTGACCTGCCGATCTTGATTTTGGCTGATATAATTTATTTTGTCTGAAATGTCACTAAATATAGCAAGAAAGTCACTGAGTTGGCAACAGTGGGGTTAATATTGTGAACTGTAAACATGCAGTCCTGACCTGATGGGCCGGTCTGTCAGTCAAACCTCTCACTGCAGAGCAGAAGAGGACAGAGACTGATTTTTGAACCTTTGCTGACGAAGATAAGATCAGGAGATAAGATGGGCTTCACATGCAAGTATCAGCAGATCACGATCCCCCAAAATTACTATTACGCATGTATATAATGTAAACAGCACTGCCAGAGATGCAATAAGTTTATAGCAGGTGTGTGAATGATCTAATGATCGGGCTGCTGATTGCAGCCAGTCCACAATGTTAGCAGAACTAAAGGGCCCCAAAACCACATTTCGCTCAGGGCCCCATGGAGGCTTGGGCCGGGCCTGAACTTACTGGTTTACTGCTGAAATTCAGTTAATGAAGCCAAAGTGTTAAATAAATGAGTCATAATAGAATGCATGTAACGCATTTCAGATTGGAACAGGAATTTCTTTATGTTGGTCTATCACATAAATGCATCAGATGTGTGACATTGTGTGCTGAAACTGTTGAAAAGTTCAAATATTGTGAATACTTTTGAAAAGTTGTGTAAAAAGTAGTAACCCCGAAGCATTAATTACAGTTTCGCACACAGGGGAAACCTAATTTATCATCTAAATGTCATACACTAACCAAATCCCCACTAACAAGCAGCTCGGAGACAACACACACACGCACGCGCGCATAGGCCTTATAAGTTAGCACAGTCGACCTATTCAGTCAAAGTGAAGTGCTTGCAGTTCTTCTTTATAATGAGTTTATTTCTGCATATTTCCTGTTTCTTTAAGGCTGCATAAATCACGAAGATAAATTAGAGGCAGCAGTAGACCTGTTGAACCAAAACTCACTGCAGACATCTGAACCCAATTACCGATAGCCTCAGTGGATGATTTAATTACACAGAAAGAGACTTCAGTCACTGGGACACGATCAATTATTAAAACACAATATTTGCACCTATTTTCCAATAAGGAATAAGCTTAAATTGTGAGATAATCATATATTATTCTCTAAACGTCCACTGCAAATCTGCTTTATGCGAATGCCTTAATGTGAGACAAGGTTTGAAAATTAAACCATCTAAAAACAAAGCACCATAATCCACACATCCATGTTGTGTTCAGGGATTAGAGTTTAAATTAAAACAGCAGATCCCAGAGAAACTGATTCGTTTTCTAATTAGGTAAAAGGCAAATGGAGAATCAAGGGAATTCAAAACAGGAGAGAAATTGCTCCAGAAAGGTAAATTTATGCAAATAGAAGCAGTAAATGTGAATATTTTAACATATAAAACCCAGCAGTACTAAATACCTTTGCATCTGTAAGTGCTACAAAAACAATATTCGAGTAAGTCGAGGCGCAAACAGTCCATCAGTATCGGCCTTAGAGAGCGTCTAGTAGTAGAGACTAAAACCAAACAGCGGCGGCGGTTCATAAAGAAATGGCTCTCTGGTTCAGCCACTCATTATTCCATTTGTTCATGCAAATAAACTAACAGCTTTTAGTTTGCAACAATCAGTACTCTGTTTTAACCAACTTATGATCCACGTTTTTCAGTACAATAAAGCTTTAAAGCTAATTTCTGTCGATGTTTAGCTGCCAGAAAAAACGTCTTTTTGTCTGTGGAGGGTTTTCACAGAAAGGAATCTTAAACTACGTTCTGTGCAAAATAACTCAGGTTACATCTTTTTTAAGATGTAACAAAACTGAATTAACCTACTGGCATTTAATGACAACATAATATATGATGATTAGCTATTTGTATCTTTTGTTGATCATTTCTTCCAACTAAAGATGAGAGGAAACTATCGCCAAAGGCTAAAAGAGTAGAAAGATAGAAGAAAAACTACACAAAACATACATAATATTTCCTTCTTTTTGGAATAAATCTGTGTAAAGCTATTTTGTTTCTTAACCTGGAAGTTGCTACATGTGCAGTAAAGCGTTTGTCAGGGTCAGAAACAGACGTGATGACAAATGAGATCAGCAGTGGAGTGAAGTGGGCCTGTCTGTCGATATGAGCAAAGGTCAAGAAGTTTCTCAAATATTATTCTTTTACGTAGCAATTCCTAAAAAAATAAAAATAAAATACTGTAATAATAAGAGTGAGGTTACGTAACATGAAAAATTTGGGGTTTTCTAACCTATTTGGAGACATGAATAGTTGTGATAAACTTTATTTTAATTCACCAACTACATGCATACAAAACAAAAAAAATTACAGACAAACAAACAGAAGTATTGATCTACGAAATAAGCAATTAGAAAAACAAACAAAAATAGAACAACTTAGTATCAATTTTGACCATTTTTAGATTCAAGTAATGTGAATAAATAATAAATGAACAAAAAATAAATACAATAAAAGAGCCAGCTTTGTAAATATATGCCAGAGTTTTGCTACATTTAAAATAATTAATTGTTTCTTATCATAATAATTCAATAATATAATGGTTCATTCATAATTGAAGTTTATCTAGCATCTAGCAGTCATCCTCTGTTACTCTATGACAATCTGTTCTTTCCAAAATACTGAACTTTTATGTGTTTAATGTTAAGTTTAGAAAAAACATACAATTTTAATATTTTATATAAACCAAGACGGCCAAAAATGAGCATTTAAAGTCTTCCGTAAATGCAGTTTCTTCATCAATTAAGATTCCTGTACATTTATTCCTAATCTAAAAATTCACACAGGTCACATCAGATGCACGTAGTTGTACCAACGTTGCTCAGAAGCATTTCCATGAGACTTTTTGGTCTCATCAGAAAAAACCCCCCGTAATGTCATGAAGAGTCAGCAGCTTCCTGCAGCCGTTCCCTAAAAGATCCTGTGGTTCATTAAGTTGGAGCCTGTGCTCTTTCAGGGGGTTGAGAGAGTATTTCACGATACAACCAATTTTGAAAGTAACGCACTTGCAAGCATTCGCCATCTTTGTCAGAAAAGACAAAAAGATCATATTAAAAGCTGAAATAAAGGTGTAAAACGAACCTTAGAGTGCGAGAACAAGAGGACAGCCTCACCGGAGCCTCAAAGAGGTGTAAGATTTAGAAAAGGCGCTCTCTCTCTTACTTCTCCATACCTGTGCTGTTCCACGAGGGCGGCTACAGGGCAGCACAGAGATAATAACATCAAAATTGAGGTTGGTCTCAGGTTGTTACAAGCGGCGTAAGTGTGCTTCTGAGTGTGCGGCGCGTCTTTTAAGTGGTTAGATTTGATTTGCTTCTCGTGGCAACCGAACAGAGGAAGCCAACCTGTCAGATCAAGTATCCATTCAGCCTCATTATTTGCCGTGTGAAAAGAGGAAGAGTGCCGCCAGAGACGAACAAGTAGAAGGAGAAGTGAGACAGAGGCAAATTAGAGGCCAGAACTGATGACTCAATTGAGCTGTGGCTTCGCACTCCGTCCCTCTCCCAGACGTTTTCAGACGAAATCTTCAGGTCACGCTTGTTGCCATCATTAAGACTGCGTTGCTATGGAGATGTGTGCCGTTGGTCCTCTCGGCAGCTTCAGATGGTTTCGAAGTGACAGAAGGAAGGAGAGCCGGAGAGATGCTACGAGGCAATGAGATATGAGGGAGCTGGAAGAGGGGCCTCTGTGAGCGCAGGAAACAAATTCAGATTGGTTTTACATTTTTGTTTTTATTTTTGAGGTCTGGAAGAAATAAACGGAGGAGAAAATGGGTTCCACCTGGTTATATCTGGCGTATTTCTTGTTACTCTCCTTTGTGACGGATTCCACAAAGACTCATGAGAATAACGGGTTTGTAATCCTGGACTCATAAACAAGTAAATAGGACAAATAAAGGGAATCTGTATGGATTTAAAGTTGCACTGACCCATATATAAAGCTACATTCATTAAAGATTAAGGTCAACTTGTGGACTCCATGATTTCCACAACAAAGTATCTGGATCCTCGTAAATTTGAAAAATCTTTCTGCGTGAAGACTAAGCTGTAACGTTACTGCTGTGGAAATCTGCACAACTTTCTGCACCTCCACCGCCAGTTTTAGCTTTGCTGTGTAGGAAAAAATAACGTCCGCACTGAGACACATCTCCCTCCAGCTGTGCTGTCAGAAAGAACTGTGCACAAAAAAATCCTAGATGTCTTTGTCATACTGCAGGTATTGTACAGTACAATCATGCTTCAATCCAATCGAGTCGTTGCTCAGGTATTTTTCTTTCTCCTAATTGCTAAATCTGATTTTCAGACTTCAGGATTTTTCAGTGCAATAAGTCTTTATTGCAGTAGAAGCACAACTCAGAAAATGAGTAACTGTCTTTGGTCTTCCAGACATCAATCTATGTGCAATTTGGAGCTGTGCCTGCTAACCTGGGAGCCCAGCTCATACTGATCTGAGCACACCATGTCAATTTGCTTCTTTTGATGCAAATTCATTTCAGCTGATTGGAGAAACCATTTTAGCCAAAGCAGCAGCAAGAAATGATCTACATCGCCACGCCCGGATTTTAGTACGTGCTTACCGGGGCTGCAGCCCAGGGCCCCAAAAGATGCTTTGTATTTTTGTGAATGAATAAGGTGGTATACAGTTGCATACAGATGATTAAGTAGGGCCCATACCTTGGCTCAAGTCCAGGGACCCTCCCTCCTAAGTCCGGCCCTGTACATCACACCAGCTGAGCTAATTTATTTTTATTTTATTTTTTTTTACAGCAGATTATTTGGAGAACTGCCTGTTATAGGCATGATGAGGTCATAACCCCTCCTAGACCAATATTTTCAATTGTCTTGTGAGTGATCCATGTAGATGAACACAGGCCACAAATACATATCAAGTCCCAGCTTTGAATTTTTCTTGTGAAAATCAACACTTTTGCGTTTCTTTCATCAGGAAAGTGAAAATGTTTAGGCTATTTTGGTTGTGTTGTATTCATTCTGTACCAGTGGCCTTAGGTTGGAGCGTTACGAAGCAAACATGCACCAACTTGCGATTTCTGAAGCATTTTGTTTCAGAAAATTTCAACTTCCCGGATGTGACTTGGCTCGGTGTTATTGCACAATAGTGGAGCAATTCTTTCATTAGAAACAAGGAGACAGCAACAAAATCTTCTACTCAAGGATTCGATTTCAGATTAATTTGTGGTCAAACTGGAGAAACACATACTATAAGCTAAAGTTTGAATATTTTTCATATTTAGCAGTCAGTAGGTCCCACATTTGGACAGATAGCGTGACTGTCCGACACTAAACAAGCTGCTTCTCTCTCCGCTCTAAATCTGCTTTCCGACTTTTATCCGTTTATCCTTTTTCTCCCTCTGCTCTCTCTGTAAATGTATCACCAGCCCACTGTTTGTTTGCTCTGCTTATTGATTGTCTAGAGTCCAGATGTCAGAGAGGCAGAATCTGAGCTCATCCCTTAAACATTACCAACATTTACTTTTCTGCTGGAATACAGTGTGAGCACAGCAAACGGCAAACCGAAAGCACAGATAAAGTTCAACCCCCAAAGTATCGCTGGGGGTTTTAAAAACCTTCACGTCTCCGTCTGACCCCCGCAGACATGTCAGCATTTCCCAAAAACCTGACTGAATTACACTTCATTCATTCAGAAATACACTAAAAACTATACCTACTAAAAACAAATAAGACTTTTTCAGCTCAAAATATTTATCTTAGCTTGATTAGTTTGTTTCATAACCAAGTCAGGCATTACGAGAACTGAATAGTACCAATTTGTAATGACTTAGCTAATTGAGTTTCTAACTTTTTTAACAAACCCACCGTTTGGCTGAAAAGAGCCCATACTGTATTTATAAAACATAGCATATGTACTGGAATCAGTCCTATTTTTACCTGTAGCCATTAATTAAAACAATCATAACAACAAAATCTTTCAATTTGTAGAGATTTTCAAGTAGCAAGACCGCTAAATGCGTTTCTTTCTGTAAACAGGCTTTAATTTAATTACAAACCCAAAGTTACGTATTGGGGTTTTAATTATTGATGAGATGCTCCATAAGTTTTTAACAGTTAAATAGTCGTACAACAAAAAATACTGTAATAGGAATTTGGTTCACATTGTGGAATTTATGTATTTTCTGTAATCTAAAAAAGAAATTAGAATTTAACTTGAAGGTTTCATTGTTATACATATTGAGATTTAGATGAATATCCCCTAATAAGACAAAGAGAAAACTTTGTCTTATTAGGGGACAACTGGTATTATTGCAGCTGGTATTGTTCCGGTTGGTTACTTTTCTTATTAAAATTGCATATCTCATTTAAATTGTCTGGTTTTCTCTCATCAACTTTTTACTTTAGGATGAGTCTGGAGCAAGACGTGAAAAACTTTCCATCTCAGAAATTAAATTTAGACTAAAGTTTCTCAACGCAAAGCAGTCTTTGTATCTAATCATTGTGTTGTTGCAAACTCATTGTCTTCTCTGAAAATCTCAGTTTCTTCACCAACGTCTTCCTACGCAGAACATCAGGGTTACTTTGAGTTAACATGGTAACGCTGCTGTCACTTTGAAACCTCCTTCTGCCTCCAAACAACTAACATTGCAATCAGGATCAGAGCAGGAACCTCCGCACACCATCGCTGCCTCCGACGTCAAGGGGACGTGGAGTGAAAGACACGATTTGTCTCCTAGCGAACGTGTTATCTTACTAGCTTTGACCTCCATTGTCTTTGTGTCTGTGCTTAGCCTTGGACATCATCGTCCACATTCGATTAACCTTTCTTTCACAGATATTATTTCTGGGCAGCTTCAAGTCATGGCTCAGATGTTATGAGAGAAGGGCAAGAGAGGAGGAAATGAAAAGAGATAAGGCACAAAGAAATTGGCAGCTGAAAGAGAAAAAAGGAAAGGAGGAAAAAGAAAGAAAGGAAGGAAGCTGAGGGTACTTTTGGTTGAGGGTGGAGGCGCGTTGGCAAACAGATCCCGACTTGGCGAAAAACTAAAACCAGAAATAGTAACACTCACAGGCTGCAATTAAACCAGCCGTCTCCAGTGCTGCCAGCTGAGCACTTTTAATGGAGGGAAGATGCTCTCCTCAAACGGAGATGTCAGACGGATCGAGCTCTAAGTGCTTGGAATTTTTTTTTTGATAAATAAACTCTTATGTCTAAGTGGTAAAGAGCGGGTCACAGACATGTGGTTTAACTGGCTTGAAAGTAAAATGTGGATAAAAACCTACAACATCTATATCATCTATTTGCTGTCCTGTGACATTTATGAAGTAAAAAAGAAATCCTCCAGTAAACACCACAGCTTATCAATTTACAGGCTGACAAAAACGAGGGTTAACTCTAAGGTTCTCCGTTTAGATTTGCGACAACTTTAAAACTGTTTCACTTTAAGACTTGAAATGTTTGTTGTGGCAAAGTCAGAAATGAGGCAAGTACAACAACAAGGTCTTAAGTTGAACTGCTTGACTCAAATGGTTTTAAAGCATGCAGGATGTAGATGCATTAAGAGCACTCGGATCAATCTTTTTTTTTTTATCTGGGCTCACAGCTCAGGTTTCCATCTGGATTAAGAAACACTTTATGAGTCAAAGCACATTTGAAAGCAACTTCCTGTTTCTTCAGTGTGCCTGGAGCAACACTGGTGTGGTGAGGCAGCTGGAAAACTGAACAAACAGGCCAGCATGCCACCTCTGCACCAAGTAGACATTTTACTTTTTGTTTAAATTGTTGAAGTTGTAATTATTAGTGACATTGTTATGAACTAATTTGTGGAGCAAGTTGTCAACTTATAAGTTGTGCTTCTTAACCCCTCTTAAATGTCCAATGTGTCATAAAATTGGCAAAAAAAAAAAAAAAGTGGTATAAGTTTTGTGCATTTTTAAGAAATGTTTGCATAAAAATGTTACATTAACAGCAAGTTTTACTTAAAGTTAAAATAACTTTCATGCAATGGTTTCCAATTTGCCAGGATCAATCTTAAGTTTGCCTCACTCCCCACTCTCAGCTGCAAGATCTTTGATTCTTCTGCAGCTTTTTCACCCTGTAGCATCTGAATCAGATCAGTACCTGGACTTTTCATTTCCCAGTTTTCAGTCGGTCCTTGGTGGATTTACATAAAGCAAGTCTGCTCGTGTTTCTGTAACTCCACTGATAAATGTACTCAGACAACACAGTCCAGATCATTCTGAGTTGAGATTTTGTAGAGGAACTACGACAACAGAAAGTATAGGAGAAACAAACGGGATGAAATATGCTGATACTTTGTAAGGCATCAAACATGAGAGACTCTTGTCATTTCCATTTCTATCAGCTGGGAGTGCAGCTCAAATGTAGCTGCAAAGAAGACGGAAAGGATGATATTAAAACTATAGATGGGATCTGATCCAGTAAAGGTTTTAGACCTGATATTGCTTGACTCATGGATGGAAAACCCTCCTGACACGGATCCAGACTCCACGCTCCTGTGGTGCTGCAGGTGGTTTAATTTTAGTCTGAAAGTTCCTTAAGCAAATATTGCATGCTAGCATGGTAACGTGTACATAGTGCCCTCATAAACTGCACATCGATCTCTTTCGTCAATGCAGAAACAAGGAAATACTTTAGACGGGATACGTGGACAGGAAGCATCCGTGATTGGAATGACGGATGTTGACAGAGACTCAAATGAGGATGCAATTATCGTATTAGAGGGAGAGGCAAAATCAGAGTGAAGCTGGTTTATGAGGACATACAGAGGGAAGAAATGTTTTTAAATCACCATTGGACTTGGCTTCTCTGTGACTTTCCAAATGTCTGATGTATCAGAGGTGAAAGGAAAAGTCTGTGATGACAGTGATAAAGTAAGTTAATAATATTTGAGTGTTATTGTGAACTTTAGCGGCTAAATACATCAAACTGTTTCTAGAGACCTGCTTGAATAACAGTGTCGTTGTTGGATTTGAAATCAGGCTGATGCGATCGATCCCATCAGGATCATCAGATCCAGACCTGATGATCCTGATCGGCTGCAGATTACGTTTTGGTTGGTTTTATTCTAGAAGATTTACAGACAAAAAAAGACGGCTAATTAAAGTTTAAATGTGAGTTTAGAGATTATTTTGTGAATGTCTCTGTATGGTCGGGTCAAACTCATTGTCGCAGAGGTACAGAATGTCAAAAATCACATAACTTTGTTCTCAAACTCATGTTATCCGACCCTTCTCTTCCCGACCTCCCTGTCCAACCTTTTCAGAAACTACTGCGTAATTGGTCAGAATTTCGTGGGTGTTTTTTTTATGCATGAAAACATCCAGAAGCTGTTTTCTCAACCAGAGAGCAGGATGAATAGTTTTGAGGATTGCGGGAAAGCAATCTGTTTCTTGCAAAGATTTAGTGAAGGTACAGCAATAGTAACTCAACACTTGTTGCTTCACAGTGGAGCGGCAAGGTCTCCAGTATGGGTGCATCATGGGTAGCCAATCCATCACAGGGACAGAATGACACACTCAGACATAAGGACGATTTGGAGAGACCAATTAACCTAACATGGACATTTTTCAACTGTAGGAAGAGAAAGAGGAATGCTGGGAGATATGAAGAAAAATCCCCTGGATGATGTTTGAATCCTGAACCGTCCTGCTGCTGGGCAACAGCAAAACAAAACAAAAAGTCCTATTTTACCAAGTTGTTCAGCATTACCTTGCTCATTCCTACATACAGTATGTTGGGTATGTAAGACAAGAAATTACGCTGCTACAGAGTGTAGCTGGATGCAGTGACTTCATTTTAACTTCAAATACGAGAATTAACGGCGGCAACTGTTTCTAAAACTATCCTTATTTTTCTCCTCCACTTTCCTCTCTGGAGCTTTGCAGCTAAATTGGAAAAACACAAAAAATTATTATTCTGACTTTGTAATTATAATGTCTTAACATTCCTGTAGCCAACAATTAGCCTCATGTCACAATTTATAGTCTTTCTATAAACCAGGAGAATATATCTTAATAAAAATCAGTTTGTACAATTTAGGGTTATGTAGTTTTATCAAACTTTATGCATCGATTTCAGCTGCAATATGTAGAGAGGACAAATAAATCTCCAGATGCTGCACTGAAAACTGAACCTGATATTAGAGAGTAAAATTATGATTAGTATCAGAAATCCATAGCAGGCCTTTTTTAATAAAAAGATTAAAGGCTTTAGGTTCTTAAAAATGCCCTACTCAGTTTCCTCCAGCCTCGTTCTCCCCTGGATGTAAACGCCACTGATGCTGCAGCAGGAAGAGCAATCATCCCTAAACCTCTGACTCTGTGTTATTTAAATCTATAAACCACAGCTCCGTAAAACAAAATAACGAGATGCAGTGCCGTTCAAAGCCAACAAACAACACAAATACCGCAATCATCCAAACTTATTTTGCATCGTCTCTGTTCAGCACCCAAGGAAATACAGTTTCACAGCAATCTGATGATTACCTGCTCCATCATCGCTGCTGAAGCCACTCCTACTGTACAGGACTGCTGAGTGCATTTCAGAGACGCTGAGAAAAAAAAAAAAAAAGGAACCCACACATAATAAATCGAAAATCCCTGGAGGGAATTTGCTTTGCTTCATTTAAAGGGGAGGCGGATAAACTGATATGGAATAATGTGTAACGCAGAAGAGAAGATAATTTTACACAGAGGCTGCATGTGACAACAGCTCTGTGCTGAAAGGGGCCCAGGATTAATACCACAATGCTGCGGTGAACTGGGGGAACTGGGACAGAACTTGATTGCCTTTACATGGACCTAGTCCTGGATAATACAGCTGAAAAACGTATCACGATTCAAGGGTTCCATATCAGTCGATATTAATAATTATAGATTAGTTCTGTGTTTTAAATATCTGAAATAATGACAAATTGTTGGCACGACTGTTCCTGTCTGAAGCAGTGCTACTCATTTCCTCCTTGAACAGCGAGTACACGAGCTAGATTGACAGCACCAAGACCCTCCTCCTGGCTATGATTGGTTGTTTTTGAAGCGGTATAATTCTTTAATTGCAGTTCAGAAAGGAGGTGGAGGAGGTTGATTTTTTTCACAGATTATCTGTCAACATAGCGACAACAAATATGTAAAACAAAAACCAAATATTTTTAATAAAAGTTACATACTGCAGCCATAACTGGCCTCTCTCTAAATGGCTGGAGATGATCACCAGCCTCCCCATCATCCTACAAGGATAAGTGTTTATATATATATATACATATATATATAGTGGAACAAACTCTGCTTTCAGGCTTTCATAAAGGGGGATATTAAAGTTTATGATGAGAAAACAGCAACAAAAAACCCAAGACGAGCAGATTAGAAACATGATTTGAGTTTCTGCAAAACCTGTTAAACATTTTCAGCGTGCCAGAGGAGTTAATCCTACAGGATGGTATGTTTTCACATTAAAATGTCAGCGTGCAAATGGGTCTGATGACACGTTGCTCTGCAGACTGCAGACGACGTGTCAGAGGAGGAAAGACTAACAGCTTGTGCAGGAAAAAAAAAAAGCTTGTTGCTCTTTAGCACTTCTGCTACATCCATGCATTTCAGTCATGTGGTTCATTATTTAGGCTGGAGAACAGAAAACACAATGAGCAAAGTACATAGATTTGGATCTGCATTTCTCATCATGCATTATCAGGGTAAAGCACCACTTCTTCTATCATAAACTAGTGGTGATGTTTAGTATTAGTTTTTGCCTTTCCCCCCTTTTTTTCATTTTAAGAGCATAAGCAAAGCCACTGTGTGTTGTCATAAACACATTCATCACACCTTTGCTCCCAGAAGCGAATATTGTCAGACAAATAAATGGAAAGCACTGAAAATGACCTTTAGCGGCAGTTCTGTCACTGCTGTGCTTGGTGAAATATATTGATAAAATTATACTCTTTATGTTTGTGTCGCCCAAACAAAATCCATTAATCAGTTCAAGGTGTTTAGGTGTATGAGCCCCTGAAACAAAGGGAGCTCCAGAGATGAAGGTTCGCCTCAGATTAAGGAGGTGTTATCCGAGGGGCCTCCATCAGACGCAGGAAGACAGAAGAAGGATTTCCATTTGAGGAACGAGTGACACAATCTGTTGTCTGGTTTGCATCTGCTGCTTTCAGCCAGACAAACGCAAACACAAAGCTTTAAATTCAGTCACACAGACGACGACTTGTCGAAGAAAAATGAAGCACCGTCGCCTGATTGCCTTCCCAGCTCTCTGCGCCGCCTGTCAGAGTCACGTTAGGGCTGGTTAAAGGGCCAATCTCCAGAAAGCAGATCAATGCCTTTTCAGGTAGAAAGAAGGTGGGGAATTAGTGGGAGAAAAGGGGATTGGCGGCCTTGGTAGTAGGAGTAAAAATCCCCCTCTAGGATACCAGGGGTCTCTAGATCAACACCCTGGCATAATAAATGGGTGAGGAAGAAAAACGGTGAAGACAAGAGACACGAGGACAGATGGGCTGAAGTATCCTGCACCGACTGAACAAAGGCAAAGTGGAAAGTGCCATAAAATGAGCAAAGTGCAGACAGAAAATGAGGCCTGGAGCAGAGGGTGGGAACACTGGCCATAAAAATAATTGGAGAGCGGAAACAAAAAAAAAAAAGTCTACAAACAAGAGTGTCAGACTCATCTGAAGGAGCTTCGATTCCTGGACAGAACAGAGGCAGCTGACAGGCGGACCAAACATCTTCAAGGTCTCCTGGCGTCTATTACAGACTTCAGTTTAAGCTCTGGTTCCTGCTTTTTCAGACAAATCATTTTCTCACATTATTCTAAAAGATGGAGTCATTTTTCTGCCTTCAGCTTTTTGCTTATTTTTCAGACATACGATAAAGAGCAATGATATCAGCCAAGTTTAATAAACAAGAGCTATGTTGATCAAGAGCCTAAAAGATTTCTGTTAGAATAAAACTTTGAAACAACTCTACTTTTCATGCTCATTTCACAACAGAGATGCAGCTTGGATCCACTTTCAGAAACGTCCACATGTCTGTCAGACGGCAGATTACATGATGTGAAAAATGAGCCCAGGCGTGTCCACCTACACAGCAGCCATCTTGCAACATTTAGGCTACGTTCACGTAGCCTAAATGGGTCGAATTTGCCTCCTGAGTGAACGTACAGCTCCAACCAATCAGATTCAAATGGTTGAATTCCCTCATTAGAGTTCAGTCGTTCTGCAGGGGTCTGGAAACGAGCCACTCATTTAAATCCTGAGTCGAGCAGGTGAGCGCTCAGCCAACTGGAAGCAAATACATCTAAATAAAACTCTGTGGGATTTTTTAAAATTTCTGTTCTCTAAGTTAATGACTAAAACCAAAGCCCGAGAGTCAGACAATAAATAAGCGTAAGAGTTCATGTTTATTGATTAGTGTATATACGGTCTGAGTTATAGCAGTCTGGTAATAAGGAACCATGAAGACGTGGAGAATAAATGGTGCCTTGCTTTCTGCACTGTGTTGCTCTAACTACCAAGGTACTTAAATCCTAATGAAGCATTTATCAGAACTGCAAGGCTTCGGGAACTTTTGCCCCCGGAGAAAATCAGGACAAACTGAAATAGAAAAGACAAGCAGCCTTACTCTCATCGGGGTTCGGCGAGGCAAGGATGGCGCTGTGCTTCCTCTTCACCTCTTCCACTTTCTCTGCCAGAGTCTCGATAAAACCCCGGATCTCCTCTACCTGACAGCAGAGAGACAGAGAAGCAGTTTAGGCATTACGTTGACACAGGAAGCCGCAGTGATCGGTCTGATGGATGTAGACAGACGCTGTGGACGTAGATCTCATGTTAGAGTCCAAACCAGAGTGACTCCGGTTTATAAACACAGGAAAAAAGGTGTAACCTTACAACATGACTGCCCTGGATTGAAAATGTTCTCAGCAATCTTGGTAAAACTTTTCACACAGAAGACAACAATTCTACAAAAAAAAGAGATAATTTACAGTCAGAAGTTTGCATACACTTGTCATGACCTTCCTAAAAGCTCAATGTTGACCTTTTTTATCAACTTAAAAACCAGTTAGGATGAATATTCAGGATCTCTGTCCCGTTGGATCACCCTGTTGAAACACCCAGTGGTGTAAAAATCCAAACTACCAAGTTGTTATTTTTGCAATGCATCAATACCAAAGGCAGCAAAACAGACCCTCAGCTTGATGCCACCACCACCATGCGTGACCAATACTGTGTTCTTAAGTTTGTCATTGTGGCAAGTATAGCTCAGACCTCATCTCACACCGTAAACTTTCTCCCCAAAGGACCTCAGGAGAGCAGGTGCAAAACGTATTTTTAGAGAAGTAGCTTTTTACTGATTTGCCAGCACTTCTTCTGCCTTTTTCAGCTGATAAGCTGAAGTCCTCAACATTGTAAGAAATATTCTTTGAGGGGGAAAGTTAATAATAATATTAATAATCTTTACTGTCACTATAGAAACCATGTAATGAAATTACAATAATAAAATTGGGTGATAAATGGCTGTCGGTGGCATTTAATGCCCTTATGGCTGCTGGGCATGAACTGTTCTTCAGGCTGTTTGAAAGTTTGGGTCAGATGAGCGATGGACACAATTTACTATCCAGCAATGATCTCAGACAGACACATATAAAAAACTGCAGAATGTAAAAATGTTTATAATTTAGTCCATAAATATGGAAAAAAAACCTTCAACAATATTAAAATGACAGGTAAGACAGAAATACACCAGGCTGCTTGTGGTTCTATCCAGTAACTCAACTCGTTGTGGCATTTTGGCATTTAAAATCCAATACTCACATATAACATATTTCCCTATTTTAAAAAACATTACATATATCAATGAATCTTGCACAAAAGCTAAAAATGTATAATCCTTACTATGAATTGTTTCAAATCATTTTTACTTTGAACTCTGCATCATCTGGACCAGAGATCCAGGTCGGACATTTTACCCGCTCGCCTCCCACCTGCTGCCTCATCACCAGCTGCGCTGCTCCGGGCCGCCGCTTGCAGCTGGAGGAGCAGCAGGTCACATCTGCCGGCGACTTCATAAATCTGAACCTTCATCTGAGACTGTCAAGCTCCTCATCGCTTCCTCCTCCTTTACACCTGCTCCGCCGACAGGCCAGACTCCAAATTTATTCGTCTCCATGATGCAGTTGTCATTTCTCCCTGAAAACCGTCGCCTGTCCCCTTCGCTTTCGCTCGGCCCCTCGCTTTCCTGAGCCCGACCTCCCTGAGCTGATGTCGTTCTTCTCAAATCATCTCTGTAATTAACTGCTGATTGAATCTATTTTTTTAATAACAATATTATTGGCTTTAAAATGCCACAAGAGAGAGATCAGACACTGACGATTTCTAAAACTTGAATGTGCGTTAGGCAGAAATAAAAAAAATGTGGAAACGAATAAAGAGAAAAAGGAAGTAGAATGTGTTTGCTAGTGAGTCATGGTGCACCTTCCAGCATGAAAAAAACTAATTTTACTTACGTGGCAGAAAAAAACTCCTGAGAATCTCATTTCAATGCAACAATGCATGAGCGCGTACACACACACACACACACAATGCACGCAAGTTAGCACTGCTAATACTACATCTAATTTATTAAAGGCAGAGAACATTTGCAAATCCTTCAGGGTTAAAAAAAACAAACTCTGTTCTGATTTGTCATTCAGTTTGTGCCTTAAATTCATTAATGCAGTCACAATAACCCAAAAGAAGCTGCTGCAACGCTGTTGGTAAATTACCGACACTCATGGTAATTTCTACTTCTAAATTGCATTGTTAATTTTTGAAAACTGTGCAAGTTATTATTTTATCAATTAAGCTTTTTGCTTTGCTTTCCGAATGCATTAAAAAAGAATTTTCCACAAATGTTCCTATTAATCATTCTGGTTTTTAGCAAATAGAAATAACTTTGGGAAACCCAACTCATGTGAAACCTGAGACAGAGGGAAACATGTTGTGTCCATTCAGTCAGTGAATGTAACTTAGATTTTTATTTTTTCCCCACAGTTTGATATTTAATCATGTAAGCTGTTCCTGTTATTATCAAAAATATTTCAAGTTTTTATTTAGAATTTTTACAACTTTCTTCAGTTTGGATACATTTTACTAAGATTTTTAAAGATTGACATGACCTGTTTAGTATCGTTATGCATCTTCCTCCAAAGGTTTGCTGGGATTTTGCTCAATTCCTGCAGACAGAACCGATGTAACCGAGTCAGTGGTGTCGGCTCACACACCTTTTCAGCTCTTCCAACAAATTTTCTTAACAACTAACTTTAGGATTTTGTGACGGCCAATCCAAAACACCGACGTTGTTTTTCTTCAATCACTTAACAGCTAATCTGGTGTTATGGTTATTGTCCCACTGTACGTTTGTATAGCATTATTTACTGTATATCTTCTTATTTTATGTATGTAAACTTGTGGTTTCAGCATTTGATCCTCCTGGCCTAAAACCAAGACATGTGAACATATAACGTGTCTTTTTATGCACTGTGTACGTAAATATCTGGTTGCAAGTGAATATATAACTCCAGATAGAGGAATAAGAAATATGTTTTCATTGAGTTTGCTGTTTATAGACATGTGTTTCTGTAAAACATAATTTGTTTTAGTTATTCTTTGAACATTTATCCCAAATCACCAAGTAAAATTATCACCACATTTTTCAAACATAAATTTACAGAAAGGGCAGCAAACGATCAAAGAAACTATTCTTTAAAACTTAGATAAGTTAAAGAAAACAAGTCAAGACACACACATATATATACTGTATGTATATATAAAAATTTTCATCACCGCTTTCATGCTTTTTAATCTTTCACATTGTTGCTGGGTTCATCACCTAATCAGTAAATCATTAGGCCAAATGACGCCTTCTTGTATTTGAACAACAATGGAAGGAAATGGATATTATCTGAGTAGAAATGCTGATTTTAAAATGAAAACTACAGCCGTCTCTTTTCCAAAAGCTTCCTATAAATAACATCTGATTTGATCAGAGTTTCTTTCTTTATAAAAATATATTTTTTTTTAATCTTGCACAATGAAACAAATTAATGATTTGCCAGCTTGAGGTCAGAGCCTCTTGCTTTTAGTCTCTTCATCGTTGCATCATCAGATGAAAGGAGAATTAAACACAAAGAGAAAGAAGAGCTGACACTAATAACGCTAACATGCTCCTTGGTGTGGCAACATGCGCCTTGAAGGAATGTTATTCATCTCAGGTGCTGTTGTGAAACTTTGCTTTGCTGCAACCTATGTTAACTATTATTCATTCTTAACAGCCTGTAAAGTCCTAAAAAGTTTAATTTAATTCAATATCTTTAAATATAGACTGCAAACTATTCCAGTAAAAACTTAATAAGGAATTGTACATATCATTGTGTTTATAAGTTAATGCTAAACGTTTTACAGTAATAAAGTAATAACTTTTATATAAAAGGTCAAATAAACAAAATCCTGGACCACATGCCAATGATTTCTAATCATAATCATATATTCAAATATTCTTCTTTTTATATAATATATATAAATAAAGCTTGACAAGTGGTGGCAATAGTAGCGGTTGGGACGTAAAATAAAAGACAAACTCAAACTGTCCATTCTGCTTCCTAACCTCAGAGAGAGCAAAGCTGCACAAGTCATTCATTCAGGGTTGATTTCTGTTCCAGTATCATGTTCATAGGATCATTTTAGGATTGTGAGAAACATTGATACTTTTTATTCTGTTAGCCTGCTGAGAAATCGAGCTGACAACAGTCATGTCTCCTTGAAAAGATAAAATCCTCATCGAATCTTCCACACCAGCTTCTGAAAGGGATCGAATGCAGAGTTATTTTCCCAAGGCAATAAAAAGCAAATTGCATCAATGTGTGTGTGTGTGTGTGTATGCAGACGTCACGCTGTTGAAAACCAGACCCCACACACCTTTACTTTTACACAAATGGCACAAACCCAGGGGAGAAATCAATAATGGCTCTCTGAGGGACAGTCTGTTGTGTGAATGGAGGACAAAGGGCTGCAGCTGTTCCTCCACTGTCTGCTGTCCCTCCTGATCTGAACCTGAGTTAATACATCCTGTCAGGGTGAGGGACTCTTTACTACTGATTTCCCTTTCCTCCCATCTGCTCTTATTACCAATTCTTCATCTTTGGTTCATATGAGCTCTCTCAGTTTACCTGCAGCTCGTCTCAAACTGCTGTCTTCCTGCACAGTCAAGTTATGATTTTATTCTTCCTCCCCAGAAGCAGCACAATAAAATTATGAACAGATTAAAACATTGGAACTTCTATATCAAGGCTGCAGGCAAGAAGGAGAAAGAACAAAATGGAAATATGTTTATGGTATAAGTGAGGATAATCAGAAAGTTAAATCCTATTTTTCCCCCCTTTCTGCATGAAATGAAGCACATCCACCACAGACATCCAAATGGTCGCCGGTTATTTATGATGTGGTGTCTCTTTCATTTACAGATCATCCCATCATTTTGGTTTTTCGGGACTTCTCATGGGAGATGAGGCAATTAATGTCGGCATCAACAGTCTGGATGGAGCCGCAGCAACAAAACACGCGCTTCAAAAAAACAGCTCAGGCGTTTGCAGATCAGATATTTCCCTCAGTCTCATTGGAGTTTATCATAAAACATCTGGAACATTTGAAAACAATCTGTCTGGTTTTAGACTCTGATCCACTTCAGCTAGATGAAACCCATCTTGGCTTTAGATACAATGAAAGAAATTCAACAAAATCTTGTTTTTAGATTTCTTAAAAAGTAATTTGTGTAAATTTATGGCTGTTCCTGCATTTTGGGGTTTGGTTTTAGTGAATTTTTGTTGCAAGAAATGTAACAAAATAAAAGAAAACTTTTTTTTTTTTTTTTTTTGGATTAATTGCCATATAGAGAAAGATTGAAGACTAGACAAGAACTTTTATGCACAGCGGCGGCTTTGGCAACATTTCACTTTCATATCACTGGACAAGGAGTGTTTTCAATGATTAGCTTATTCTGAAAATTGAAAAAATCTAATTTGTTAGAGCTTATGTAAGTGGGTTGCTTCTCAAAGTGATCAAGGCATGTTTCAATATCTATAATGAAAATCTGGAAGCTCATTTTTAGAGACGATACCAAATTCAGATGCCAGAAAATCTACCCAAAAAACCTCAGTCAAAGTGATGTTTTCTACTAATGTATCTCCTTTACATATCTACAGAGGTATTAATTGATGCACCTCAAATTCCTAGATAATTTATCCTCCTTTGTAATCTGTTTGTTGTCCCGTTTTCCTTTGAAAACTCGAACATCAAAGCCCTGCTGGTTGGGTTTCTTTCATAAATCACAAATGCAACGAAACGGCGTTCAACCTCAGCTGACCCTCTTCTGCCGCAGCATTTGCAATGACGATTTTAGCACATCAAAGATGAAGCAGCCATGTCCATAAATTGATATACACGAGTTGTTTTGAAACTGAAAGGACCTGACGGATGAAATATCGGAAAAACTAAAACTGGCCATGAAAGAACAACAAGCCGAACGTCTTAGTGAATCGCAACAATCCCACTTTTTACATTTGTGTCTCTGTGGGAGATCAGGCCCATTAAGAGGAATTGCAGAGCCCACTCTACTCAGACTGAAAGATGCCACAAAGTGAAGTCGGCACGGCTCTGTGTGACTGATGACTCACAGAGGGGCACCGACTCTCCAGAGGTACCAGAAATGGGTCCATCCTTCAGAAAACCAGGATGGCATTCAGACTGTGAGACAGAGATTAAAAAATCCAACCTGATCCGACCCGACTAATTATCTTATAGGCCAGAGTCTGGAGTAATTCTAACATTATATTATTTAAGATTTAGCTGCTTTAGTTTTTAGACCACAATGTAAGTAAGTAAGCAGTGTAACCTCTCCTGTTTTAAGCTCCATCTTGTCGCTTGTTATAACTGCAGGGTGAGTCAAGTGAAAATCAATCGGGATGTGTGATTGATAGCAGCGGAGCCGCCTGCGCATTGTGGAGTGTGCTGCTGCGCTTGTTGCAGTCTGGATAACTTCTGCATCCTTCCTACTTTCTTTATTTCCTCCACAGGTTAAACTATGTATTTAACCTATGATAAGCAGATTGACATAACTTTTTATTGTGCATTATTGTTTGGTTTCCTCTGTGCTGTTTCCGGGGTCTGGCTTGGGCAATAATTCTGAACTCTATTGTGAGATAAGCATTTGTGCAAACAGAACCTACATGTAGAAGCACACATTGCAAAAGTATGTCTGGTAAAACAAAACGAAGTGATGACCTAGATCAACACAAGCAAACTGATGTGAATAATGATCCGTACCACACCCAAAACATTAGCCGTAGTTCTAAATCATTCCTCAGCAGCAGGAGAGAAAGCAGCCTGCATTACATGGATAACAGACCAAAACGAGTGGAACCGATATCAGAAGAGGGATGATGCCCTGGCAGATGTGGTGTTACAAAAAACCGGATTATTAATTCAAGATGGCAAGTTATGAAAGCAGGACAGAGGGAAAACGATGGGAAAGATTAGAAAACAAACCTGCTCAAAGAATTCCTCCATGAAGCCTTTGTCCATCCCCACAGCGACTTCATCCTCTTCTTCTGTTGTCTCCTTGCCCTGCACACCCACACACACACACACACACACACACACGCACACACACACAAAGATACTGCTATTATCAAAGAGAGACTAAATAAAACTGAATATGATGTTCTGATTGCAAACACATTTAGAAACTGCACTAATGTTGATAACAGCAGTAAAGTTGAGATCAGACCACATCGTTTGCATAATTTGAGGTTAAATAAAACGGCATCAACCGTCTCGCTCCTTCTCCACCCATCAGCTGATTAGAGTCAAGGAGCAATATAGCAATTAGAACCACAGATAGAGTGATTAACAACTTATTATTTAATTACAACCTGGAGGCAAACTGGATGTTGGTGGTGGTGGGGGGTTGTTCTTCTTTTACATCTCTATTAACACATAACTGTAGAAAGTTGATATTTACACACAATTTTAAAAAAGAAATGCAACATTTTTTTCTTCTTTGTGACATTAAATTAGACTAAAGTGTCTTTGGTCAGTATTATTGCCCAACGGTTTTCCACATGTCAGGATAATGAGAGAAGGTTTTTTTTAATAGAGATTTATAAATATTTTTATTAGACTCAGAAGTCAACATACATTTCCTCAGTACTTGAGTTCTGTTCACAATAGTTTGTAACAGTATTTCTACAGAAATTAAGATTTTTGTCTAGAAGTTTCTAATTTCCAAACTACAATCCAAGCCTTTTGGAGTATTTGCTTCTTCTTCTCTGAGTGGCCTTTCAGCCCATGTTGACCTGCTTCACTGTAAATACCAACCTAAAGCACTTTCTCTCCTAACTGCAGACACTGATTTAACAATTTGATATTAGGCTTTGCGTATATTTTATTGTTCAGCCTGTATGTCAAAATCACAGCTAATTTCTGCTAAAACTTGCAATCGACTGAGATTTAAGCAGCTACCTTCTAGTGTAAAAGTCTAAAAGTTCAGTAAAATGATAAATGTTTGGTTGTAGGAATGTGTGGTTTCAGTTTATGAAAAAAAAACATCATGCTGAACAATATTGGTTTCATGTAAAGGAGATGCTAATGAGACTTTAGCTAAATTTGGAGGAAAACTAGGAATGTCTCAGATGTAGATGTGCTAATGTTTTATAAAACCTGAGTTACAGCCTCGTTGTGCGCTGACTGGAACGGTTTAAATCTTGGTTTCAGGGAACCAAGAGGCATTCAAGATCCTTCATGATGATTTTAAAACATTGCAACCTTAACCAGGCAAACAGAAGAAATATTGTGGAGCCACAAGTGGGAGAAAGGAGTGGTGTCTGGTTGGTTGAATTAGCTAAAAGGGACATGTAACAAAAACACAATCCGTCTCTCAACAAAGTCTAACTCCAGCACCTGGATAAAGGAAAGGATCATTAGCAGGAATCATTAGGATTTAATGACATGTTGAAGATGAAACACATCTAAACTATGACCCTCGAAAATTAAAATAAGTGAAAATTGAGTCCAAATTATTTCAGAATATCCTAGATGTCATTTACCAAACCTGGGAAGCCTGGAAAACCTGGAATCTCCTGACTGACAGCCATAATGTGACCTCCTCAGCAGTAGCACATGGTCGACATCAAACAGGTCTTTTTCATGAATCATTTAATTCAGAAAGAAAACATGAAAATAAGGGAGAACATTCTAATTTCCCAGCATGTAGCCAGTGATTCATCATGAAATAAATGCTTATTCCTAATCACATATCAGCCATTATGCTGCATTAGCAGGGATCTCATGTGGCTTCATCTCATTCATTTAGCCACTGTCAAACTAATTCACATGCCCATTATGAGATCCATTTGCTTATCAAAACTGTAACGTCAGGCTGCACTTTTCATCTTTCTTTCTGCCTGATGTTCCTTCATTTTATTCGGGAATTTAACAGAAGCCAACTCTAACCCACCTACGTCTGCAATTTCTTTCCAAATCTTCACTTCAGCGAAAAGGGGAATCAGTGAAATCTTGTTTGTCAAAACCAGCTTAAGTGAGAGGATTTTCACGTGAGGCCCAGTTAGAGGAGGGATCCAGTAAGAGCTTCAGACGTAGCTGTGGATGTTCCAGAAACCTTTTCCTCTCTGGTCTCGTTCAAGCATTAGGTCCAATCAATATTTAAAACACACAGATGTACAGAAACATTATTATCAAATTATTATTATTACGAGCTTCAAGAGAGTATGCTGGCTGCTCCATTCACCCAGACAAAGGCAGGAAAGTGAATGCATTACATTCACTGGGAGACATAAAGCTTACAATCAAATGAGGCAGATAAACAAATATCTGATGGGAAGAGTTATCCAGTCTATGCAACATTAATCTACAGCTGTTTAATACACTCAGACTCGTTTGTAAGCATATGGATGTAAATGTCTTCCTACTGCAAATACTGTATGACATTTTGGTTGTTTTCTAAATACTGGAGTGTTTTAAACACTTCTGTTAAATTCATTTTAATGAATTTCCCTAAATGTGTTTCTAATCTTGATAATGCTGAAAAAACAAGCCTTGAACACTTTAGATTATAATGGAATATTAGGGGTATTACAGATTAAAGAAAAAAATAATAATAATGAGGCAGCAGAATATTTTTTTGCCCAACAACTTGTAAATCTCTACGCTAATTTCACATATGTCATTAATATGTCAAAAAAAATGACCTTAAAATAAATCTCACTTTGCAATTAATGCCTTAAAATTGGCCTTTGTCTCTTTAAGAAGCTCCTGATCTTCCTTCAGTTTGTCATCACATCAATCTTCTCCATGATGCCATTTACGACCTTTCTTATAAGCTCAGCAGACGTGTAGCTCCACCAGGTGTTTGCTAAATGATGCTGCCACTAGTCTGGAGGGGCGCTCTGTGAGGCTGCAGGCTGCAGGTCCAAACTTGGTGGGAATCGGCGGCGCTCGGTGACACCAATCATTTAGGCATCCCCGAATAGTTGCCATGGGAGATTAAAGGAGTCATCAAACATGCATGAAAAAAAATCAATGCAACATTCCGGGTGTGTTTTTGATGAAGGAATAACTTAAAGTAAAGCTCAAAAAAGTCAACTTTACATAAAACTTCACTTTTAACTTTTGTTCAAATAAAAGCTTGGGGGTTATTTAAGTCTTCTGTCTAAAATTACCTTCAATATTTTCTCAACATTCATGAGAAAATTGAAAAATGTTACTTATAAAAAAATTTTTTTAATCAGTTGTAATGTACAAGAAAATATGCTGGAAATGTATCTTTGTCAAGTTCTTTGCTGTGCGAAAAAACAATGAATGAAAATCATTTTGTGCTTTTAATTAGCACCTTCCTCTGTGTTGGGAAAAAGAAATGAGAAGGGAAAAAGAAATGAGGCACAATGAGGAGATGAGTTAAAAACACAGACAAGAGAAAAAAAACTGCTGTGAACCAGGTTTAGCGGGAGATGCTGAGATAGTTGGCACAAATCTTAGTGAGAGGAACACAGAGCCACTGTTATCACTATTATTTGGGCCCACTCAAGATATATTTAACCCAATGCAAACCTTTTTTTTAAAAATCTGTGAAAACAGTTTATATTCACGGCAGAAACCCTCCTTAAATAACCTCGGGATACAAATATCCGAGGGAGTTAATATTCAACATACATACATCGAGGAGTAGGACCTGCTGCTTTTTCACTTCAGCTGCGGTTCTGTCCAAACGGCGGTTCTGCACATAGCGGGGTGAACGCTGTAAAGGCTGCAGCAGCAGGATGCAGAGGAGGAAAACAAGCAGGCACTTAGAATAGGCTGAGTGCTGTCCAGCCTCCACAGAGGGATGCTGTATCCCCTGCAGAGAGATAAGGATTCTGGTCTGTTTTCTTTTTCTTTTTTTTTACTTTTCGGTCAACCAACGGCAGCAAAGTCGCCACCCCCGGAGTCTCCACCTCCCACCCAGATCTGGAGCTCCCGCTGAGCCAAAAAGAGTCTGCGGAGGCCCTCTGCGCCGCACTCTCCACTCAGCCCACAGACTTTACTGTCCACACACAACAGATGCTCTGAGCCAGACACAAAAACATACATCCACACATCACAGATGACACACTTATAATACGCAGCAGATGGCATGCACACACACACACACACACACACACGCAAAAAGAAAACAAGGTCTATAAACGAGCCGGTCCTCAGTGGACCGTAACTCGTAAAATGCACTCCGCCTCTGGGCTCATGCTCGGGCGCGACGTCCCAGCGGCAGGTGATGCTGTCGCCCGACTGCGCCGTTCATTAGATTGGAGAGTTTTCCATCAGCAGGGAAGTCTTTCCATGGAGACAGAAGTGCCCATACATCCAGAGCAAGCAGAAAGACAGAAAAGAAGTTTATTCCATTCAATCGACCAAGTTGATTTGTGTTGTGCAGCAACAAAGCCGGTTCAAAGTGCTTTTATATCATAAAAACACAAAGACAAAAAGTCATAAAACCAACATAAGAGTCACCAACTGAGAAACCAGTGACAATTTTGTCGAGTGCCGTAATGAAAATCATCAACACAAATCCAGTATGTTGGTCAATGCTTCATTTATTATGGTTCACAAGCAAGTCTAAACAGGTGGGATTGTAGCATTGATTTAAAAGAACTCAGTGTTTCAGCTATTTTGCAGTTTTCTGGAGGTCTTGTTCCAGATTTGTGGTGCATAGAAGCTGAATGCTGCTTCTCCATGTTTGGTTCTGATTCTGAATCCCCAGAACCAGAAGACCTGAGAGGTCTGGAAGGTTGATACAACAACAGCAGATCTTTAATGTATTTTGGTGCCGAGTCTTTCAGTGATTTATAAACTAACAGAAATATTTTAAAGTCTGAGCTACTGGGAGCCAGTGAAAGAACTCCAAGACTGGGAGAGTGGAAGATAAAGCAAACCAGGCTTAGCAAGATATATAAGTACAAATTTCTACCAGAAGGCACAAATGAGGGAAAAATACAGCAACACAACAATTACTGAAAGCTGTGAAAGTGTCACACAAGGTGCAACAAGAACCCAGAGAGACGCAGGGAGCTGTGAATAAGGCAGCTCTGTGCTTACTAACAGTAATCTCAGAGTTGCATGTGATAACAGACGAGACGCAGCTCCTGCAGAGGTGAAAAGACATACAACTGCAGTTCTTTATTGTCCTTTTTGTATTTCCAGTTTTAAAAGCCAACCTGTTTCTGGCATCTGTGTATGAGAGCCGGTTGAAGCAGCATCCTGCAGTCGGGCTCATAAATAAACCGTCAGCTGCACAGGGAAGCGATGTGAAAATAGCCAAGTTTAAAATCACAAGGCAGGGTGAGAGGTTTCTTCTGTGCTTACACAGGCATGCACAGAAACCCTCAGGTCATAGATGTGCATGTCGCTATTAGAAAGACAGGAAATACGGAAATTTTGTGTTTTCTTTGTGCGGCACTCGATAAGGTCCAAGTATTTCAATCTTCTTGATAACAGTGACATGCAGTTTAAACCAAACCATCTGTATCTGTAGATGATCACCATCACATAACTGACTCAGGTGCTAAGAAAACTTACCTCATTTGCCGCTTTACAGATCTCTTCTGTTTTCTTTTTTTTTTGTCATAAATATTTCTGAATATTAAAAAAAAATTCTAAGTTAACTTTTTGCAAAGGAAACAGTGATCCACATACATTCGACCTCATGTGAAAATGCACTGACTGCACATGATGGTGTTAATAACTGGTTGTGCCATCTTTCGTGACAATCAAGAAACATAAGTTGTAAAGCCAGGACTTTGACTGGGACACTGAAAACATCATCTTGTTTTGGGTTTTTTCAGCTCCTTAAAGTGCTTCAGATCACTGTCCCTGCATGAGCTTAAGGTCGATGGCTGAATAACCTCATGAGATCATGGTTCTATTACTATACCACCACAATGTTTAACTGTTGGTATTATTATTATTTGTTTTTAAATGCTATTGCAGTTTCACGGTGGTTTCAAGTCTCAAGAGTTTCACCTCAATTCACAGTCCAGCCTAATTTCTCTAACAACTGAACATTTTGTCATCATCCTCAGCATCTAAATGAATGAGACAAAGAGTAGTAAATAATTTAAAGTGTTGAACAATGACTTAAATACAAAATGTTTTTATTTTGATATACTCTGCTGGACTTAGCTATTTAACCATTAACAGCGAGAAAACATGACGGTCAGTTTTGTTTATTTTGATTCGTAAACAAGCTAAAGTAAAGGGGAAGCATTATGTGTTTTTCAGCCATATTGTGCCGTTTTACAGCGAATAAAGTAACTATGTTAACTTCAGTTGTTTAAGAAAATTTTCTATATATGAAAAATTCAAAAATGAAATGAATTTCACACCTTGAAATTGGATCTCTGTAGCTTTAATAAACCTGTTCTTTCTGAAACTCTGTTTTCAGGACATTGTCACATTACTCCTCTATTAACCCTTTAACACTGAGAGGTAGCTTGTATAATGAGGTCAGCAGATTTTACCAGGTGTTTGCTGATTGCTGCTGGCTAGTCTGAAGGAGCTGAGTGGGGACGCTGCTGGGTAGGGCTGCTCTGTGAGGCGAAAGACTGGCTTGGAAACTGCAGCTCTGAGGATGAGCTGCGCCTCAAAGGTAGAGCTGGGTTCACGTTCGCGTTTTGAACAACTGAATGGTTGCTACGGGAGATTAAAGGATTTCACAAACGTGCTTGTATGAGTCTAGGCAACATTCAAGATGTTTTTTGATGAGGAAATAATATTATAACATGATGAAAATCTGAAAAAGGTTGCTTTAATATAATACAGCATTCAGCTGGAGAGACATTCATGTGCTCATTATTATAAAGCTGCAGCTAACATGAACAGATTGTTATGAGTCATTAACAGCCCATAATTCACCAATATCACTGGCTAATAATCAAGCACATCTTTTCACAGAACGACATGCACAGCAGCTGCAACTCACATACCCGATTCCTTTCACTGCTGTTTCCCTTTCCTACTGCATTTTGGATTTAAAATGCTTATTTTCATATTTAAAAAAGAAATGCTATTTACCTTTTTTGTGTATTTCTAATATTGCACAAAACAGGTTTAAGCAGTTAGATGAAAAAGCTGCAGAATGACAATGTTCTTACCCAATGACTCGATTAATCAACAGAATAATCGATTACTAACATACCTGTTAGCTGTAGAACTGACTCAGTGCAACCTAAGATTTAATTCTCCGTTCAGTATTCGGACAAAAAGGCACACTGGCAGCCCAGAGACGATGCTAACACTTTGAAACCACGAATCATCAGCCGACCTGTCAGAGTGAATGACTGGCTGGCGGAGGAGGAGGACAGGGTGTATGTTGATTGAAACCTGGAAATTACACAACTGGAGAGGCAGCGCGGCTGATGAGCGGACACAGGCAGTGATGGAGACAGCCAGGAGAAGACCAGCCGAGTGTAAAACTCATTCAGTTCCTGTCTCATTACTGTTCTCCCTGTTACAACATCGTCAGCAGAGGAAAGCCACAAGCGTCTGTCGTTCGGAGAGTACACTAATGATTAGTTTCTGTATCTGAGAGGAGAAAAGGAGCTAAAGCGGTTTATTTGATTTATTTTTTTATTTTGCTTCATGCAGAATCACTGAGAACTATACAGAGAAATATCCTCCGTAGAATCTAAACGTGAGAAGGTTTTTGTTTTTGTTTCTGTTTGTGTCAAATTATTGCAAAATCTTGGAGCAGAAGACTTTAAACCATACATTTATGAATAAAGAACAGCAATACAGTAAAATAAATAAAAAGTTAAATATATTTAGTGCTAATTAAACAGAAGATGTCTGAGAAATATTAATTAAAAGCAATGCAAAAATGATTGTTAAATTTAAAAATGTCATGATTAGATTGAGTTATACAGCAGCTGTACTGATTGCTCACTGCCTATTAAATAGATTCTCTTATCCATCCACATCATCTTAACATTTTATTGTTTACTATTTAAAACAAAACAGAAACATGGGGAAAAAATAAAAACAATTTAATCATTTTCTTTAAATCCAAACAGCAGCCATGTTGAAGAAGAAGCTATGAATCATATTAATCTGGAAAAATACTAACTGAATTCCCTGTTTTTCTAAAAATTGACTTATGACATAATTTTATCTGACTTTTTTATCTAATTTTAAACTTAAACTTGTTTTAGCCATGCACATGTCCAAGTTTTTAAACAGAGATGTTTTCGTTCAAGTAAACAAAGATCACAGAGATGCTGAAGGGATAATTGAGATTTTTTTTCCAGTGAAGTACGCTGGTCGCAATGACGACAACAGAAGAGACCCTCTTGCATTTTTAAGCCTCTTCTACTGTAAGTAACTAAAGGCCAGTCAGAGTATTACAAATAGAAAACAAATCATTTGAATGCAATTAATTACAGTTGTCAAAGACACAATGTAAAGCAGTTCTGAGCTACAAGAAAAATAAAATTGGTCACAAAGCTCATTGGTCAATGACTCAATGCAATCACCTGTATGCTACCACATTATTAATCAGGTGGAAGAACTGCTGAAAGATCGAAGGTTTCGTGCTTTCATCTGTCCACTGAGTCCACATGCTTACTCAGAAACAGGGATTGCTGCAGAGTCAATGACTCAACGCCTCCATCTGTCCCCTGTTGTCACATGTTCTCCCAGGATTTACAGTTTCTGAAAAGTCAGGGACTCAAGGAAATTAACCGTCCATTATTACCGAATGCTTATCCAGGTGGAAGGATTGCCACTGTAGCCAAATGCTTGCTCAGAAAGAGGAAGAGGGATTGCTGCAGAGTCAACGACTTGATGCAGTTATCTTACTCAGGAGGGATTGCTGCAAATCATCCATTCAACTTTAACAGAAGTCAGGATGGCTGCAAAGTCAATGATTAGATTTATCTGTCTGGGCTTCCTTACGTAACTTTCTACTAATTGACAGTGAATGTTTTGGTTGTATGTGGAATGTATGCAATTAAATTAGAATCTGCCTTGGACTAGATCAGTCTGATTTTGTAGTTGTAGGTATGAACTGGATGTGTTTGTTTCTTAAAGTCCCTTACATCTGCTGTGAACTGGCACTCTATTAAAAAACTGAACTGAACCTCCTGCCGTCTTTGTGACAGTTACTGTGAATTACTTCTCATTTTAAGACTCCTGCATAGTTATAGAATGCCTAACAATTTCCTGTTGCTGTCTCAGTGTCCTTCTCCTTTAATTATCTTCTCTCTGTTATCCACCTCACCTGTCATTTTGACACCTCCTTCCTACAGAGTGGAGCCTGACTACAGAATCATTACCGCAGCAGAGCCACACACCGTGGACTCGGTTACCTTTCTCTCCCCTCCACACTTCATCACTTTCCTTCCTTTGCACACGCTTCTGTCCAGACTTTAAATTTTATATTGCATCTGTCACAACATTTCGCTGTGCTACGTTTCCGCTAAATTAAATAATTTATTCCTCCTCATCCCCCCGACCACCACCTTCCTCACATCTTTCTGACCTTTAACAATGCAATCATCAGAGTGATGCCATTTAAAAGCGCATAAACACAAATTTACAAAGGGCCGCACAGCAAAAGGTTAAATAATGACTTATAATGCGATAGTACCTAGACTTTGCACGAATCGATATCAGTCGGTTTCAGGTGTAAATCTGTCAGCTCTCAGAGAGACGTCTATTTGTGCCACAGAGACTCACATCAGAGAAGTGACCTTTCAGCCCAAGTCCTGACTCCTCTCAGCCCCCACGATTCAGCTTCATAGCTCATAATTAGCCGACGGGTCGGGGTGTGACTATATGAATTACACATGATAGAAGATTTTCATACACCAACTCGTCCATCCTGTGTGTGTGTGAGAGTGAACCAGGTTTTTATATCCTCGTGGGGACCTATCTACAATGTGGAGTTGTGAGGACCACTGCTCCATGTGGGGGCATTTTCTTGGTCCCCCAGAAGGGAAATGTTGTTTTGGGGTTAGGGGTTAGGTATGTGATTGTTACGGTTAGGTTGAGGGTTACAGTTGGTGTTAGGGGTAGGGTAAGCGTTAGGCTGAAGAAAATGAATGGAAGTCAATGTAAAGTCCCCACAAGTCATGAAAACACGACTTGTGTGTCTGCAGGCAGTAGAAAAAGGCTGGCCAGTGTTCAGTTTGGCAGGAGTGGGAGAGAAAATGTCATAAAGCCTCAATTGAACTTTATTGACAGATCACAGGCTGGGAAGAAGAGATGTGCTGTCACCGCTTTTTCCCTCCACCCATATCTTCTGCTCCAACTTCCCTCTGAAATATGGAAAAGCTGGAGCATGCTGCAAGTCGCTGACCATAAAGGATTATGACACAATCCACGCTCTACTAACACAATAATGCTGTGGCAAAGGAGGAGAACGTGTAGCAAGGTGTGAGAGGAAAAAGCAGGACGTGATGAAAGGGAATGCTTGGAAAATAAAATACAAGAAACAGGGCTAGGGGAAATAAAGCTGAGGAACATTTTAAGAAATTAACATAAAATGTTTGCCAACTTTTTTAGTCATTAAACAATCTACTACGTGCTTAATTTTCACTTTGTTATGAATGGCTTAAATTTAGCAGAAACATCAGCTATTTAGGTAGCATGCTTGGAATGTTTTTGCTAGATTTAAATGTTTTCAACAATTTATCATTTCCAGACAAAGAAGTGCTTTACAATCTAATAGAAAGCAAATTACAAATTCATTTACACATTCTGTGGTCTTTTTAACTTTTGACACAAACCTCAATGTATTTTTGGTGGATTACTTAGTGATGGACCAGCACAGATAATAATTTGTAGTTTTCTTCTTTTTTCTTGTCATTTGTGGATGTGGACAAAATAGTTGGTAACACTCCAACGTCCACAACGGTCATTAATATACCTTGAAACTGATAAAAGTACATATTTTTAAAAATGACTGAAAATTAACCAATGAAAGTTTTGAAATGTGATACAACACAATCATAAAAAAAACCAGACTAATGAAACAGGCCTGAACAAAAATGTTGCTACCTCTTGAAATAATTGAAAATAATTTGACCACAGGGACACGTTCAACTAAATCTTGTTGGAATATCAAGACTATCAAGGTATTCTGGAGAGAAATGTGCTGCCTAGTTTCAGTACGCTTTGCCTCGGTCAAAGGTCATAGGTCATCCACAAACACCCAGGAATAACTATTCTCATCTAAATCCCATTGAACATTTGTGGAAGGATAGAATGAATTAATTTAGCTGCAATGCCAGCAATTGTTGCTCTTCTGTCTTAAATAACAGAGATCATGTAATATATTTTATATAATTTTTTTATCAAATGGATAACTGCCTGTTTTATTGTCATGCCTGGGTGAACAAGTGCTTGAATTCAGCCCACTGCCAATTTCTGGCACACATTGAATCTAAATTTTGGTGACTTATATCACACTGAAGATCGTTTCAGACCACGTTTCCCTGCCAGTTAAAGCTTTTTCCATGAAACAATGTGTTCATGTTCATTGACTGCAGATGTTTATCCCACTAAGGAGCCTCTGCCAAAAATCCAACTGGCAACATTCAAGACTTTAATTCATCAAATTCACCTGCAGACTCTGACAAGAACACCTACTTAGAGCCTAATGAGGATAATTACCATTTAAAGCCTTAATCTTCAACAAGTGTGCATGATAAAAGGCTTCTATCTGCTCTGCTTGAGAACCGTTCAGCTGCTATCAATTATGTGATGATGTGAGAGCGGGAGGTCAACACATTAAAAATTCAATCTTAACAGCCAGAACCAAGATTACCCAAAGCCAATCTCCCACAGCAGATGGGTTATGTTTGATTACAGGATTGTCGTCGGATTTATAATATTAGGAGCTTAATTAGCTCATTTATTGGAAGAAGCTTCAACACAGCCAAATCCTTAAAAAATCAATCACTGTAATTTCATAACTCGTACATCTACAGGGTTCCTCGCTGGCCCGAATCAATCGTCTGTAAACAATAGTTCAACGAGCCAAATTTCAGAAATAATCGTTCGCAGCCAACAGACACTGGATATCATTGCAGCTGTCAACTCATTTGCAAAGACAGACAAGTCCCTGGTGAGATGCCAGCTTGGTCACACCATTTCATGGCTCATTAATGCAGCCTCTACGTGTTAATGAATAATATGCTGGTGAGCGTGCCGTCCTGATAATGCTGAACCATGACGAGGCATTTCACTGCAACTCCTGATTACATCGATAGGTTTCCAACCTGAGAGAGATCAGTGTTTTCCGTAACAAAATGGCATGAGTGCTTATCAGTTTGGCTTTAGTGTCTAGCACAGTTTTGAAGTTCACTATTACTTTCTCAATGTCAGCGGTGAGCTCATAGTGAACCCTTGGTGCTTCTCACAGCCTCAAGATGGAGACTGTGAAAAGCGCATATGCAAACATGATTGACCGCGCTAAGATCCTCCTCCTTGGCTCTGATTGGTTGTTTCTGACTGGAAGCAGCAGTATATTTCTATGACGACAGGGAGGATCCAGAGGAGCTTGATGTGTTCACACAACATATTGACAATTTTAACAAATTTGCAAAAAATATATTCTTATAAAAGTTTCCTACTGCAACTTTAAGGAGATGAAAATGTTTTATTTTCTTTTTATAAAAGTCAATAAAAAACAACAAAATGAATAAGATAAAGATAAAAATGAAGATAACTCAGAGTGAATCAGGTGTTATACATGCAGCGTTAATAACACCAGCCTAAGTAAATAACTCGCAGCTAAGAAACAATAAACAATTTGATTTATAACAGCTCCAGTAGTGTGTGTGATATCTATAATAACCGCATCAATTTAATTCCCAGGCGATCTAACAAACACATCATATCTATGCCATCTGTCACTGCTGGGCCGACTGGGAGCAATGGGAACACGTTGATAAGGAGAGGTTGTATGATCATTTTAGTTACTGAAGCTGAAGCACGGAGCTAAAGAGGAGCTATTGGGAGAGGCGATGAAGAGCAGGCGTTGAGCTCATAAAGAAGCTTTACATGCATATGGGCAGTGCTGAAGCACAACCTGGATCCTCACATAAATATGAGCAAACCGAATATCTGCCAACATGACACACATCCGGATGAGTAAACGCGCTGTATGGACATAATCTGGAAAACTCAGACTTCTTTTTGCTTTAGTGCCTTGCATTACTCACGCCTCTTGTACCTTTTCATATCTTGATACTTTTTACCACAAACTTTATGTTGTTGTGGCCTTTATCTGCCAGATCAACACATTACCCTGACCATCAAATCCTCATGTGTAAATCGGCAGTGGCAGGGAAGCTGGTTACAGTTCACCAAGATTCACTTTTCACCAGGACAGCAAAAGTTTTGTTCATGGCATATTTGTGATGAGTTGTGGCGGATATGGACCAAAACGCAGGAAAGACAGTGAGTGTCACACTGGAAAGGAAAATTAATCAAAGCAACTTGCAAAAAAGATGAAGAGAAACAAACCAGGCACAGAAGACAGGCAAACTGACAGGGCAGGAAATGAAAAGATCTGATGAGAAGTGAAAGAATCTGACTGGTCTGTAACATCTGGGGAGGTGATTAATGGCTTGATAACCAGGTGAGCAGAATCACTAGAATACAGAAGATCTAAGCGAGTGCCAGAGGAGCTAAAGGTAAAATGACTTAACATAAAAATGAATATGCAGCGATCTAAACAAGATGCAAAAGGATCCACTGAATAAAAAACTAAAGAGTAACATTAAAATAGGAATCTAAACAAAGACACAAAGAACAGAACGCAGAAGAGAAAAAAATGCCCAAACAAAAACCAAATAACTTCAAAATATTCTAAATACAACAAAAAGGCAAAAAACGAAACACAAAGACCTGTGAATTATGACATATGTACTGTATGTGTTAGAAGCCCAAACCTGAATCCATTGTAGAATTTGTAGCAAGACTTGAAAACTGCTTTTCTCGGATGCTCCACAGAACAATCTGTCTGAGCTTCAGGTAGTTTGTAGAGAACAATGTGCAGAAATTTCAGTCTCCAGATGGGCAAAGCCAGTAAAGACATTTCCCAAAGGATTCACAGCTGCAAGAGCAAAAGGTCGTTCTTCAAAGACTCAAGAAGGCTGAATACAAATGAAGATATTTATTCTGTAAAGAAAATGTTAGAGCCATTTGTCCCGGCTCTACAGAACTACATACTGCTTTGTGTTGGTCTATCAAACAATATCTCAATACGGTCAAATTACAAGAGGAATTTTTGTTATAAAGTGACAAAATATAAAACATTTAGGGATGTGAACACTTTTGTCAGATCATAATTTACTTCAGTTTGTCTGTACAGTGATACTATGTTACATAACATGGAGTTAATTCTCTTCTAGAAACATAAATGACTTCCAGTTATTGACGTGTACAAATTTTCAATTTGGCAACACAGTACTGACTCAGGAGGACCTGAACTGAGGCAACAAAATCAATTATATACAACAGCTAAACATTGGTCTTGATGAAACTTACTTGGGGCTGGGAAGTCAATTTAATTGGCAAACTCTAATTTTGTTCAGACTCAGAGGAAATGTCCAAATCAGCCAATTATTTCTAGTTTGCTCGCAGGGATTT
Organism: Alfaro cultratus; assembly: GCA_903066825.1. Taxonomy (NCBI): domain Eukaryota; kingdom Metazoa; phylum Chordata; class Actinopteri; order Cyprinodontiformes; family Poeciliidae; genus Alfaro; species Alfaro cultratus. The sequence goes on along the minus strand of CAEFZX010022293.1, from coordinate 20,073 downwards.
GTTAGTCAACTGTCAACAGAGCTGCATGGGAGATAATTGGAGACATTATTAGCCATGTTTGCTGGCATGGATCATGGTTATATCCACTGTAAATAGGGAATCTATCCATCCAGACCCAGTCTGTCATGTTGAGGGTCTCAGGGGTTGAAGACCAGACTGCATGATGGAAGCCCATTACAGCGCCAACACAAAAACTAACGACGATGAAAACTCATCCCTCAAGTGCATTTAGAGACTAAATGTGCACCATTTTATAATTAAAATATTTGCCAGAAAAGTGAAGATAACCTTACAACCATTTATGGAGCTTGGGGAAAGCAAGCACCTCTTTTTTCCAAAACTGAAGTTGTGTTTGTCGTTTCTAAAAAGTTTCACACAAACACCATCGACCCATGAAATGCCTTCATCCTCATAAGCAAGTTCCACACAGACTGGTCATGCGGTCATAACTGTACCCAACTTTAAAATATTTGAGCTACACTTTTTCACCACTGCCCCTTGTTCAAGGAGCGCAGAAAGAAATATGATTCAGCCTGTCTGTAAATGTAAACAGATGTTGACAGATGTTGACATTTGCAGGGATTGTAGAAAACGTGAAAAGAATTGCATCGTTGTAAATGTTCTACACTTTGCATCACCTCAGTTGCATGATGTTATTGGGAGCTGCGATCCTGCTACGCTTTCACTATTTTCGTCGTGGCGGCGCGGCCTGGGTTGTGGCGATTCCTTTAGGATTTGAAACTCAGTCCGTCATCATTTTCTCCTTGCAGCTTTGTGGTGATGCTTTATTAAGGAGCATTAAAAAAGCATCACTTGTATGTCCACTTTATTAAGATGGGGACATGTGTAATTCTACAAGGGACTCCGAAGACTCCCAAATCTCATTCAGCACCATTTTAAACAACATCAAGCACAGAGAACATTTACAGGGAAGAAAAGAAGTGATGACAGACAGCAAAAGCTACATCCTCTGTCACTGCTAACGGCCACATTAATAATCTGGTTTTTATTGAAATTATTTTATACCCAACCTCGAATGTGCCAAACTTGTTTTTCTTTCATCATGCAAAGACAACAAGATGGAAAAACTTGTGAAAAACCAAGCATAAAGATGAGCGTAAGCATTGTTCAGCATCTCTTTAAAAGCCTGACAGTAAAAGATTAATCAGAGAGACAATCTAAGAAGAAAAAAATGTTTTTAAGTGCTGGTTTGGATGGTTACGTAATCAGAAATTCACCAATATTCTGCTGTGCTGTCCCCACAGACACTCAACCCGAGCTCCAACTCTGAAGCTCTATATGGAAAACAATATTAATGTAGTGCTGCTGGGAAATAACAGTGTGTGACTTGCAATTTGCTTCAATCCCATTTGGTCTGAGTTGCCTAAAATAGGTCTGTCTGCAGGCCGCTTCGGCTGCAATCTCTCAGACATGAGTGATACGATCAGAAAAGATGAAAGAAAATGGGATCAGCAGTTGTCATATCATCGCTGTCGACTCCCCACGACGAACGCCTGAATACTGGCTCAGCTTCTTACTCGCTAAGCAGGTTTATGACTAATTCTCTGTCTTTCTTTGTTAAACAGCAGCATGCATCAAGGAGGAGAATGAGAAGAAGGCAGTGTGGCATGATGATGAAGAAGAAGTAGAAGAAGAAGTAGAAGTAGAAGAAGAAGTAGAAGTAGAAGAAGAAGTAGAAGACACGCCTGTCTTGAAACACTCTCACATGCGCATTTGGCAAGTGTAGGTTGCTTCCCTTGAGGCCAGTTCATTGAAACAGGTTCAATCAGCTCCACTAAAAATTACACTTATTTAACAATGGCCTCTGTACAAACACACATTCAGTGCCTCAATAAGAAATTTCCCTGTGGAGGAAACTCGTCAGCAAATAAAGTGATTAGAGTCAGAACAAAATCAGGTCTCATTTCTCTGCTTAATAGGTAAGGCCTCACCAAATGACATAAGAATCTTGTATAAATCATGACGGTTTTATAGCAGATATTTTAGATTTGGTACTTTAGAGTGTCAGATGTGGCGACAAATATGGCCGTGTTATAGAAAAAAGAAAAACTCTGTAAGCCTCAGTTATCAATTTAACCATTTACTATTTCATTTGTATAACATCATTGACTGAGCTCTTGGTATTTCTCCAGTTTCTCACGTTCCTTTTTCCTGATGTTTCCATCATTTGACATAACCACATCGATCACAACAGCTGTCCTCTGCTGCTTATCGATGATCATAACATCTGGTTGGTTGGCTTTACCATTTCACAGTTTACATTTTTCATTTAGATCGTTTCACCTTATTAAATTTCTTAATTTAAAAGATACCAACTGTATATTTTAAAGCCTTCTTAAACATTTCTGTTAGTATGATAAAAGTGAATGAGAAGTTCTTTATACTAATGTTTATGGAGTTTAGGGGTGGTAATCATAATCTTGTAAGTTAGGATGGTTTTCTATATGCTGACAGATTTTAATTATTTTACAGGCTTTCTGTGAGAGCTTCATGTGTTCAGTGGTTCTTACTTGTGCAAATCCACTTTATTGCACAAAACAATTTATAGACTAATTTATTTTAATGTTTTTAAATGTGCAAATCAATTGCGCTGTTACTGACATCTACTGTGAAAATTAAGTACATCGCTCCATAAGAAACACTCTTTTTTTTTTTTACAATAAATGTTAAAGAATATTTATTTTGAGGTTGTGCTTCTTGGTAAGACTTCAGAATATCATTATATATATATATGTGTGTGTGTGTGTGTGTGTGTGTGTGTGTGTGTGTGTGTGTGTGTGTGTGTGTGTGTGTGTGTGTGTGTGTGTATGTTTAGGTACATATAGAGTATATTTAAACTCTTAGGACTCAAAGAAAAAAAAACCTTGGGCCCCAAAACAGTAGCCCTAGTAAGCCATTACGTAAGACCGGCCCTGTGTGTACACCAGTGGACATGTAACGGGTGAAATGGACGAACTGGGACCAGTGTCTGGTTCATAACCACAATTAATCAGCTGGACAGACTAATTCACAAAATTCAATATAGCCTTCTGTCTTACATGCCAGTTTTTACAAGATAATTGCACAAAGGCCTTCATCTCCAAATACTAAACATAAATCAATTGTGAGATTTTGTGCATTAAAGATGAGCTTTTCTATGAACCTCCTGTTTAATCTTGATGAATTTCACCATTAAACCGCATAAATAACCGATAATTAAAAACATGACTCAATTCGCTTGAACACTAAAGCAACAACTAGTTGAGTTCCATCCAAATCTGCGCTCATAACAATCCTTGGACCCAATATGCGCTGGGTTTCTGGTAAAACAGCGAATGCGAGCCTCCATCATTCAGTCACAACTGTTGCTCTAGCAGCGCTCCGACTCAACCCGCCTCTGCTCCGGCTGAACAGGTGCAGACAGGGACCGATAGTGAACAGAAACAAGCAGAAAAGCACAAAAATAAAGCAGAAACTTACATGTTTAAGTTCCTGCATGCGGTCCTTCATGGTTCCTTATTTCCACCGACGTGGTTCCTCCTGCTCCCGTCGTTTCTTTTCTATTTTTTCCCCTCCTATGGATGTGAGCTGATGATGGAGCGACGGGGCGGAGACCGACTGGATGATGCGAGCCGGGCGCGCTGGGAGAGGCTCCGAAACCCCGCTCTCCTTACAGACAGGGACTACTTTTATGTGTTAAGGTGAGGCACGGCCTTCCGCCGATTTCCAATCAGACTCATACCTAAAACTCCCCTTTTAATCCATCCGCAAAAATAAACTCTTGTATTTTGTTAGAGTGAATTTGGCTCCGACAGGAATTGGGATAAGTTAACAGGACAACAAACACGACATGTTTGGTGAACTGAGACGGGAATTTTTGTTTGTTTAGGTTATCGATTGAGCAGGTTAAAGAATAACGCCCAGGTGGTTTCCAGTGAGTAACAGCGACATCTTTTGGCCACAGGCGAGAAAAACATTTACATAGAAGGTAATTCGAAGTATGCATCTATAAAAAAATATTTAGTTATGTTTATTGTTATAGCTGCACAGTGGTGCAGTTGGTAGCACTGTTGCCTTGCAGTAAGAAGATGGGTTCGATTCCCGGCCCGGGTTCATCCTGCATGGTGTTTGCATGTTCTCCCGGTGCATGCGTGGGTTCTCTCTGGGTACTCCGGTTTCCTCCCACAGTCCAAAAACATGACTGTCAGGTTAATTGGTCTTTCTAAATTCTCCCTAGGTGTGAGTGTGTGTGCATGGTTGTTTGTCCTGTTTGTTTCTGTGTTGCCCTGCGACAGACTGGCGACCTGTCCAGGGTGACCCCGCCTCTCGCCCAGAACGTAGCTGGAGATAGACACCAGCACCTCCCGACCCCTTTAGGGACAAGGGTGTAAAGAAAATGGATGGATGGATGGATGTTTATTGTTGAACTCACAAAATAGGAAAATACAATAAAATTTGGGGGGTTTTATCTTTATCTCGACACTCAAGTGTATCCAACTCGATGATTGCGTGAGTGAGAAAAAGTTTGGACACTTCTGGCCTACATGATTCACATCGTATAACAGTTGGCTCTTCTAATAAAGATTTTTTTTTCCTCACTGATTCCAAATGGGACCAAAGTTCTTGTTTTAGGCTAGCTGCAATAACCAAAAATATTTCTATTTGCCAGATGGCAACTTTCTTTATAAAAATTGGACTTTCTACATGCCGTTTTGCTGATTCAAACCTACTTCAATAAGAAGTGCTTTATATTAAAATGGTTTGTTCTTTGTGAAAGAATACACCCATGTATTATCCATTTCATACAGAATGAATTTGAGAAAAAAGTGGATAATCCAGAACATAAATTAGAAAATGAAGACAATTTAATTTAAAAGTATTTTTAATAGGATAACACTGCCTCTGTTTTATTTATTTTTTTTTTTTTGTTACGTAGCAGCTCATATTCGGTCTTCAACTAAAGCTGAAAACTGCATCTCCTTACAGCTTCTGACAAAACATCAAACCACTTGCTAAAATATAAAAAGTGATTTGGTGTAATTTATCGCTTGCGTTTTGTCCACTTGAATTAGAGACCTGAAAAGTCCAATCAAGCCGCAGCTCCAGGGGACACTGCATGAGTGTGTGTGTGTGTGTGTGAGAGAGAGAGAGAGAGAGAGAGAGAGATGGCGCTAATGATGGAGCAGCTGCATGAGTCACAGCTAGAAGTGAGGTTTCCGCTGACGTCCGGTGTATTTCGTGTCGGGTCGAACGTCCCTGCAGAAAACAGCAGTCAAGAGGGAGAAGGGGCGTCAGCCAATCACAGACAGGTTTCAAACCAGACTGAAGTGTGTCTAAAATGTTAGAGCTGAAACAAAAAAAATATCCATTTTATTTTAGAACAGTTTCCCACGTACTTTCCTTGTCGTCTTCGTCTCTCCTTTTTCTCCATTATCCAGTCTCGCCCCTTCTTCACCGATTTCCCTTTCATGTTATTAAACCGACATCTTTGCAAAGACAGAGAAGAGCTTATTAAAGTATTCAAACCGTCTCTTTAGCCAGGAACACTCACACCCAAGGGTCTGACTGAGAAGAGCTTAAACATTCGAATGTGAAAGGGAGGAAAAGCCACCTGACAGAGTTTGAAGTCAGGCAGGACAACGGCCCTCTGCGCTTCTGTCGGTCTTTTGGCTTCATCAACACAAGTATGACTCAACCTGCATTGATTGACGCCGAGACTTGCTTTACAACTTAATCGTAACTTGCTTTCAGAGTTCTCCAAATTAAAAGTGACTAATCGCATTCACAGAATCAGGTAATTGCTTGCTTTAATTATCTCGTGTCTAAGAAAAAGAATAAGGCAAGCAGGCTTGAGATTGAAGGCAAAATCCTTAAGATGAATAAAAAGGTGAAGATTTTTTTTTTTAATTAATTAGGCCAAGTATTCTAACTGAAAGCTTCAAGCATCAGTAGAAGAACAATTGTATTGAAGCTGCTTCAACTTTGCAATAACTTAGAGCAAAATAGTGACTGAAATAAGCTGCTAGACAAAAAACACAAATATTACTATAGTATTAATATTCTAAATGAAACAATATGTGCAAAAAATTACTGCTTTGCTCAGAACATATTTACCTTTGTCCTGAATACTGAACCTGGTTTGCAACAGTTCTGTCTGACGTTTCCGACCCCAAACCCTGAAATAATTAGAATTTAATAACAATAATAATAAAAAAGACAGAAGTTCCAAAAACAGGAAGCAAGTCAAAAGTAAATAAATATATGTTTCTTACTTTGGGAAGAACTCCCGTCCCACCAGCGAACAGACAAAGGAAGAACCTGGAGGTAAATAAGAAGCCATCTGTTTTAATTTGTAATGAGCTTAAACGAGTTAAATCAGAACGACTCCTATGACTTTCTGCTATGATTATTAACAGCTGGATGAACATTATATGAACGTATATGAAGGTGGATGAATATTTCTGACTTTTTAGCCTTGCTGCTGTTTGGGTAATCCACCACCATGCCTCCACTGAAACCCGCCCTCATGGCCTGAGAGGTAATGAGTTCAAGCTTTAAAAAAAAAAAAAGAGACAAAATTAAATATGCTGATTAAATGCACAAGAAGACCATTTCAGACTCCAAATGAAAGCATTTTCTACCTGCTCTGAGTTTTCAGGATAAAGCTGAAAAACTGCCCGAGATCCTCTGGTCTAAAACAACAAAAACACCAAAATTACTTCCTGTAAATGTAAGAATCTGATGTATTAATGTTCAGGTTGACAACAATAAAACTTTACCAAAGACGAGTAGAGGGTACTGAAGAAAGTGTAGAGTCTCTTTGGTGGACTGTGCGACCGTTTGTCGGCATTACAGAGCCACTGCAGTGCAGAGATGCTGACGAGAGTAAAACAGCACAAGTTTTAATCATTAAAACAATTCAGTTAAAAGCGTTAAACGTGTCGTTAAAGCTGCCGTGGCGTTTACCTGATGCAACCGTCGAACGTGCCCGGCCGAAAAGGCATGCCCTGACCCATGTCCCCCAGCAGGAGGTCTCCCTCCACCTCCCTGTCCAGAGCAACATCTGGAAGCATCAAGGAAAACATTCACAGCTTGGTGATAAGACAGTAATCCGCATCAACTGCTGACAATGCACTTATTGGTATAAAGAAAATGTGTAAAAGCAACCAAAAATCTGTCAGCTGGTAGCCTGGGAAGCTAACAAGGAACTTTACGTTTTTCCAATGTCTAATAGTTAAACCTATGGAACATAAAGTGTGCTTGTTTTTATTAAACAAGAAAAACGAATATAAAAATCACGACTGAAGTCCTGAACTGCTGCAGATCATTCTTGTTTTTCCTCATAAAAACCAAGACTGGTTCTTTTATCAAATATTTTGAAGACAAAACACAATTCAACACCTCAACATTAATAATAATCATTGTACTTATACTATACAAAAAAAGCTCAAGGTTACTTCCCACATTTGTTTTAGTTTAACTTGAAACCTGCAAAAAACAACAGATGGATGAAGCACAAACGTGCAGCTGAATAGACACAGAAACTCCTCTGCTGTGCTTAATGAATTGTGCTTCGTTTTTAAAAAGCGTGTGAAACTAACCGAGCATGGCGGAGCTGATGTCGACACCGACCCAGTAGTGTCCCTCCTCTGTTAGGTAATCTCCACTGAGACCAGATCCACACCTGGGAGGCAGAACAGAACTTAGTACCTCACGTTTCTCTGCTCCGGCTCCAACTAGTTCTCAGATTAACATTTTACACATTACAAATCCACAGTTGATGTAAATGTGCTGAAGTTTATTAGCTTTGTATGCAAAAATAACATTGTAAGAGAACACAAGAGATGGCTATGAATGCAGGAACACGAGAAATAATTATCACCTATATGTAGAATCCAACTATAACACATATAAATTATTATTTTACTAAGGTTTTGCTTCAAGTAAACAGCCGGTGTAACTTATTTACCCAACGTCTAACAGGAAGCAAGCCTGTCCCTCTGGCAGGCCTAGCAGCTCCACTGCTCTCTCCGACATCTGAGTCTGGATCTCAATCATCCGAGAGCTGTCGATCAGGAAGTACAATCAGACTTAGTGGCGAGAAACTTGTGAGCACAAGAAAACAATCTCCTATTAATAGCACCATTCAAAATCTAGCTCTAATTAACAGATAAAATTCAGCAAAAAACAGATAAGTAGTCATTTGAGATTCTACACTAAAGATTTTTGGCACCAATAAAACTCCAGTAATAAAGTCTGAGCAATTAGTCTTTGCAGATAAGCTAAGAATACTGATTAATTGACTTTTTCAGAAACATAAAGCTCAAAGTGTCTCTAATTTTCAAAACCAGGATAATTTTAAGTCCAAAATACAAATCCACTGGGAAAATTTTTTTATGAATAGTTTGTAAAAATCAGCCAGAAATGCAAACTACAGCGAAATATTGAAAATCAATCAATGCATCCATCTTAACAAGCATATGAAAAGGAAACAATGATCCGAGCAAACACAACAAAAATAAATAAAACATAAACATAATCCGAAACATAGGACAAAACAAGAACCACAACAGAGCAATAGAGCTTAAATTGAGACATTTTCATAAAAGCCCCGAACTTTACACATATGGTAGAGAATAAAGGATCCAGACTTACTTCTGGGAGTATTTCTTTGCTTCATCTTCATTGTAGAACTGCAGAGATGAGATTAGATCACACAACTCAACTCAGTGAATCACATGTCTGCTGATTTATTTGATCTAAATATGACAAAGCTACAAAACCACTGACACGTGGACGGTTTAAATGGGTTTCAATATACCTCTTTAAACATGCTATGTTCACTTAAGGAGACACACCAAACACTTAATGAAACTATTTCTGCTCTTCCACACACAGTGACAGCAGCTGCGGTAAACAAAGCCGTCAAACTAACCACGTCTGGCGGAGCTTTGTGTTCAGGTCTGCGGCAGCTGGAAGCCATGGTCCTCCTGGCTTTATTTCTTTATCTGTTGTTTAAAAATCAAGCTAAATGTTGTGGTCGCAGCAGGCTATCCACATGTGAAACGCCGCAGTTCTTGCTCGCTGATTTGAATTGTGCTAATCTATCGGGAAGCGGCGCTTTATCGCCACCTGCTGTTCATTAAATTCAATTCATACTTTGCTCTTGTCTGGTTTCCAGGTTACAGACAGGATAAGAAAAAGAAAATATACACCTTTGCATTGAATTCATAATCAAAACACCAGTTTGTAGCTATTTAAAGCATATCATAAAGCTAAACAAATATTAACTCAATGATGCAGATCATTATCGTCATCATCATCAATTTAGAGACATAGTGGAGAAAAGCAAATCATCCTTTATACTTTTTCAATTTTTTTTCTGAGTTGTTTTCTTTCTCCTTACAGTACCGTAGAAAGATTGTTCTGCATGATTCACCTAATTTCAGTTTTCTTGTCTAAAAAAACCCCTCCAATATTGGCAGTTATTGTAAAATACTAATTTTACATTTTCAAAATATAAAAAATATCAATAACTTTAAATTATTTTCAGTTTAATCTGGTTAATAAACTTTCATGCATTCGCTTCACCTCGGAATTTTGACAATCACATTTCAAATTACACAACTTTCGAGTGTCCATGTAGACTGTGTAAAGTATGAGAATAAATCAGGAATCGCGTTTCTTTTAAGTAAAGCCATAAATAGACAGTATTTCAACTTAATCAAAACCGAGTAGGGAGAAAAAAGAACAAAACGTACTCTTAATCTGCTAAAATGCTAAATACATTTCATTATGTTAAGAGATTTTGTTTATCTAGTTTAATTAAACACCTTTTGAAATAGCGAAGTAAAGACCCGGGTGGGGACATTGAGCTAAGCTAAGAAATATTCATTGTGTTTATGAAGACCTTTTCTCCTACGCAGTTAAAATGTCCCAGTTACCTCTAATGCAGCATCCGCGAAAAATCTTTGTTGTGAATCTGATTGGTAGATGAGTTAAAATACTTCCTGTAAACATTGCACCTGATTGGTTTGTTGCCTTGTAACACCCGGAAGCTGTCCGTCTTCGTTCACCGGCTTGTTGGTAAAATGGCAGAGGTCAGCCAGCGGCTTGGGACCGGAGCCTACCGGCTGGTGACCGCAGGTCCCGGCCAAGCTCGCCCGCTGCGTCCCGTAAGACCCAGCGGACTTCTCCCGATAAACGACACCTGCATCCAGGGACACTTTACCGAAGAACGCGTCCAGCTGTTAAAAGGAAGAGCACCTCAGCGCAGTTCTGAGAAACTTAACAGAGTAAGACAAACTGCAACTCATCAGAGGAAAATGTCTTTTCTTGGCTGCACTTCTTTTAACACACATTTAGCTCGCTTATTCTGGCTTCCGGACACCAGAAAGAGCCAAACAATCACCAAAACAAACCTGCTGACCCCGACTGGACGCCTTCAGGAGAAGCTGTTCTCATGCGTGAAGCCCATCTGGACCAGTGGGGCTGTTTCAATCCACCCCGACACCTGGCGGTCCTCTCAGCAGCTCAGAACCTTCTGCACTGTCCTCATCCTCGCAGATGACAGATCAGGGAGTGGAGCCTCACTGACACACCTGAAGCTTCACCCTGGTGCCTTTAAAGCCTCTACAGCAGCTAGAAGTTACAGCAGCTGGTCAGAGGAGGCTCCTCTGCTGCACAGGAGTAAAACCGCCTATTACGACATCCTCAAAGTGTCCCCCGGCGCTACACAGTCACAGATCAAGACGGCCTACTACAAGCAGTCGTTCATCTACCACCCTGACAAGAACCCGGGCAGCAAGGAAGCCACGCAGCGCTTCGCTGAGGTCAGCGAGGCTTACACCGTGCTGGGCAACATCAGTCTGAGGAGGAAGTATGACCGAGGCATCCTGAGCCAGTCTGACCTGCAGAGCCCAGAGAAGCCGTCCTCCAAAGACGCATCGAGCAGAGCAGCAAGCTCCCAGCAGCAGCATTATCGTCAGCAGAGAGCCAGGCCGTTCTCCCAAACCGGTGGTCGGCCCATGTTTGATTTTGACGCCTTTTTTCAGGCTCACTACGGAGAGCAGCTCCAGAGAGAGAGGGACCTACGAGTCAAGAGGAAGCAGATGGAGGAAGAGCAGAAGAAAAGGCTGAAAGAGTACCGTCAGGAGAAGATGTGGGAGCTCACTTCGTTGATGCTGGTGACCATGTCAGTGATGATCTTAATCAGTCTGTTAAATTCTTGACCCAGCAGCAGACAGTGGCTGATGTTTCTCGGCTGGAGGCTGTGGCTCAGGCTGTTTAGGTGTTGCACAGTTTGCAGCAGGAGTTGAAACTCCAAGAGTTTTCAAACTGGATCTTTGCGGTTTCTGAAGGAAACATGCAGGCATCAGATTTATGGCTCTTCATCTTTCAAATCGGCATTGACGCAAAGTGGTTGAATCCTTACTGATCAGAGACTGACTGCATACGAATGAGGAGTTATTTTTAAGCTCTTTTCAGCTTTAAGCTGCTTCCATTTTGAAACCATTTTGTTTTCTATAGCAAAAAAATTGAAAACACCAGAGAATCTGACTTCATCAAACAACAAAAATACAACTTTAATTGTAGAATTTCAACCAACAGAAGCATTAAATTGTTGTTTTCCTGTAAGACATACTTGCTTTTCTTTAAAGGAGCAACAAATCAAAAAGTGCAACCAAAAAAAAGTAGTTCTAAAGAATGTGTGCTGATAAGTTACTTAATATTTTTACATAGCTTTATTCTGCAACTCTAGTAATAACCCTCACCGTTCTGATTGTGCTTGTCATGTTGAGCAGCTTTTTGTGATTGAACTTCATAAATGGTGATTTTAGAATAACATGGTCAAAGTTTCTTAACCTAAAGCTCTGCCTCATCGTTGTTTCAGCCAGAAACAGGTACTTTGTAAACAATATTGTTTACTTTTTATTTGCATTTTCAGCTCTGAAGCCAGGCAGCTTTTGGCACCTTAAAGTGATAGTTTTTTCTCCAAATGAGGCCTAAATATGAAAAAGAGGGTTGCTCTTTTTAATGGTGAATGATGCTCAAGCTTTTTTTCCCTTTACACTGAATATGTAATAGGAAAATAAATGTAAAGAGCAAATGTAAACATCTGCTAGTTTCCTCAGGTGTGTAAATGTAAATAAATCTACGTACTGTACAGAAATGATGCCTCTGTATGATTATCAAAGTATTAAAATCTACAAATATTTTAAGGAGAGTTATTTTTGTGTTTGAATGTTTTCAGCAGAGGAACATTAACCTCACAAGAAACTCACTGGCTGATTTTCCATTTGTAGTTGTTCAGGTCGCTGAGACAAAAGATGCACACAGCATAGATCCGACATAAACCCAGGAAACATGACTGCGATGTTTAAAACGACACATCAATACATGTTTAGTAAGTTCACAACATGCATCTGGTCTTGCTAATTTAGTTTTCCGACTGCTCAACTTTAGGTATAAATCAAAATGAAGTAAAATACAGAATATTCAAAATTTATAAGAATTACAAGAAGCCTGACTGCTTGGTAGGAAAATATTAGTGATGGATAAATGAGGCGTCATGTATGTTTCGACCCATAGAAAAACTATTGATACTGTGTCGATACTGTCTCATTGAATACTGACACCTGCTGGACATTGAAAATCCCTACAGGCAACGTAGTTGACAGACTGATTTGATGNTAAATATTTCCGTTTTATGTATTATTTGAGTCTGGAGAATCTTTTATTTAGATGGGACCGTCTCGTTGCAGAGAAACGAGCTCAGGGTTCCATTAGTCGTTATCGTGAGTTAAAATTTTCACAAAAGTAAAATGATCGTTTTTTTGGCGCATCTGTATCTTATTTTGAAGGGATACGTAAACGTTACCATAGCGACCAGAGTGAGAGAGCGTTACGGCAGTGACGAGCGGAGATGAGAGGAGTAGAGCTAGTGAGTTTTAGGTCTGGTTCACAAGGCACGATTTTAAAATTGTTGGCCGATTTTCCAGACCTCTGTGACCACAGAACTGATAAAAGTCCAACAGGTTCGGTCGGTTCGCGTGTCCAGCCACACGGCAGGAGCAACACAGAACCGATTTCACTCACGAACATCCCGATTCCAGAAGAAAATCCAGTAAAACCCCCAACATACCAAACGTGAATGTAGAATAATCAAACACGGCTGACGATGTAGAAACAGTAGTGATAGTTTGTCTCATTTTAAGCGATAAACTTCGAAACAAAAAGAAAAGGCGTTTGATAAAAGATGGCGGATCAGCCGCTCTATTTGCTGCACTATGATTTGGAGGTGAGTTATGTTTTCAGTTAATATTTTTAACTGAATAAACATAACCACATATAATAAACATATATAAAAATGACCTTTACATATAGTAAGCATTTCCACATGTCACCTCCGATGTCCACCGGACTCTCAGTTGCCATGGCAACTGTTTGGGATTCCAGATCTAAAGTCGGGCATATTCAACACGCCACACACTGCAGGACGTTGTAAGATTGGAGTAAAGGGAAAATAGGGGCAAACAAACAAAAAATCAGGCTTTAGCGGGAACACCAACATGCAGAAGCATTATCTGACGGGTAAATGCATCCCGTTGACAGATTCGCTTCCTTGTAAACACAGTTTGGCGCCCATTGTCATTTCGAAACAATTCCTGTTTCGGTCACGTGACTTGCTGAAAGCAATACGCGCACCGACACGGGGTTTCGTCTATGGGCTTGGCGCATGCGCCGACGCGTCGGTGTTGCCGGACCCATCACTAGAAAATATAAACAGATTAAAGTAGGCCTACATAATTTGTGCAGGCAGCTGTATTGAAAGTACAACAAAAGTTCAGAGCATTTAGATATGAGAACCTTAAAGTTAACCTAAATGTCTTTTTCAACTTTAATTGGAATTATTAGTTTCCAAGGAGATAATATTGTCCTGAAAAAGACTTGAAGGCTTTGATTCAGATAATAAAATCTAAAATAGCTTTAGTTTTTTGTGTTTATTATTAAAAAACCATAAGATATGACGTATCTTATCAGTGTAGTTCTATGTGTAGAAACAACTTTCTACCAAAGGAAACCATGAATTGTTACTAGAGAATAACAAACGTTTAGAAAAGAATCAAATCTATGAGCTGCGCAGGCGAATGAATACTTTGACTGAAAGAAAATATGTTTTAAGAAGCTAATTTTATGAATATTGTAGAATAAAAAAGTGGATCCTATTTTTTTGCAAATTTAGCCACACCATTTGTTAGGAATATGACTTTAAAAGAAATGAATATGAACATACTCTGACATGATCTTTATACAGTTTTTTGAACTAGACAAAACCTTTAAAATCAATCTTTAAAACTTTCCTCTCAACAGATGCTGATTTGCAATTCCCTCTCTAAAACAATGCAGTTATGTTTTTAAATCTGCCCTCCAGGGGGCATCTGAATATATGGAAATAAGAAAACCCCAGAGGAATTTGAACTGAGTGGAAGGACATGAAGACATCTAAAGGGTTTGAACAAATCCACTCTGATTAACCCGTCACTTTGTTCTTAAGAGCAAATATGCAAAACGTGACCCCATGGTACCTGGACACTCGGGCATTTTCTCTTTTAAACACTGACGCACACTGCTGTGAAACGTTTGTGTCCGAATAACTGCACAACACGTCCAATAGAGTCACGTTTTATTCACAGAAATATAAAGTAGTATGTCAATTACATCACTTTGTACAAAATTGCACAGACTCTTCAAAACTCAGTCAGACAACAGAAAGTCCAGCTGTGGGAGATTTACGTAGAACAGAAAGAAGTGCAGTCGCTGATATGTGGGATGGGTCGGGGTGGGGTTTTTTCTCCACTGTTTCATAAAGAAGAACCGGTTGTACATAAATAAGACTCGATAGGAAACATGTCATTTACATGGGTGAAGGAATAACTGGCTTTCAAAAAATAGGATTCTTATTGGCACATGAGCTGCTCCATTCACCTGTTTGCTGAAATCACCTTCCAGGCTCGGGGGCCACACTCGATAAGACGCTTCACTGTGTGTTTCCAATAAAAGTAGCGTTTTTTTTCTTTAAGAGAACAGTTTTCACATGAAACTTTTGCCATTTATAATCTTTTTGGCAAGCTGAACAAAAAAAAAGTATTTGTTTCTGGCCATGTCAGACGCAATAATCTTTATTAATTTTATCGTCCATATTGGATTCACAAAATAACCCAAATTAGGTTGTTTTTCAAACTGAATGTAACGTACTTTGAACGTAAATCTGTTTTTATCCTTTAAATAATTTGCATAAAACCTCAGTTCGTACAGCAAAACACCATCTTTCTATTCAAGCATGGCCACCTTGGCCACTTTGTCCTAGTCAATACCCACAAGCTTACCTGAAGAGCACACACAACAGTGCCCAACGCTGCCTTTCACACACACACACACACACACACACACACACACACACACACACACACACACACACACACACACACACAAAGAAAAGAAGAAAAAAAAACATGTTGCAAGTCCCCCCAGATAAAGCTGGGTTTTGTTTAATCCTCAGGGCGTTATTTCAAAGTAATCTTATGTTAACAGAGAATCTAAACTATAGGTTACCAATGATGGTGATGTGAGTGAATACGGAACCGCCACCAGGACAGAGGGACCTGGGAAGCATGTTTCAGAAACACCACTGCAGCACACACACACACACACACACACACCAATAAAAATATCTGGACTCCAATACACTACCACACATTCAGAGTAACAACCCGCTAACACGGGAGCCGTCCTGTCCGGTTCATAGAAACTATCTCAAACTTTTTAGCAAAACAAACACCTGACCTTGTGTCTGGATGTAGTGACCCTCGCTGAAACTTTCAAACAACCTTCACAGATGGCATTTTTAACATCCGGTCTTGCAAAAATAGCCATACCCCTCTAACGTTTCCTACAGCTTGTCAGTCTAAAATACAAAGTTTAGAATATTTTAATTGGGGTTTTACGTGACAGATCAACACCGAGTTGTGAATGATTGTAGAACAGATTGAAAGTTATTAATGTTTTTGAAAATCTCTTACAAATAAGAATCTGTAAAATTTTTATTTGTACGTTCTTCTTTGCAGTCAGATTTGGTGGAGAGCACACTCTTCCGTTGTAACCCAGAACGTGAACCTCTGCGCCCGTTTAAAGTCTTCTGCAGCCTATAAAAAGGTTTTCTTCTAGGATTGCCTTGTATCTATCTACATACATCATCTTTGACCAACTTCGCTGAAGAAAAGAAGTCCCACAGCATGATACCGCTACCACTGTGTTTCCTCCAGGGGATGATGTGTTCAGCCCCATCATGTATAATGTTGGGCAAAAAGTTTAATTTTGTTCTCTTTCGTTGTCTCTTTCTACTATCGTGGTGCAGTAGAAAACTTGGAATATTGTTTTATAACCTAATCTTGATTTAAAGTTCCACGTTCCATGTGTTTCTTGGTCTTCTTGTCCAGTAACTTACTCCAGCTAATCTGTGAAGCCTCAGCAGAACAGCTGGATTTAAACTGAGATTAAGTTTTATGCAGGTGGACTGAGGGCGGTTAGCTACAGTGGACTTTTTCTTAGGTTTATCAGAGTAAAAGACATTTTTAAAATGTTCATTTATAAAAATTCAAACAAAGATGTATCGTTTTCCTTTCATCTCACAACTTAATTTACTTTGTGTTGATCCAACACATAAAATCCCTGTGACCGAATGTGGAAAAGATCCAGGGCTATGAATATGTTTGCAAGGCATTGGAGATTTTAACCAGAGATTAAACTCACATTTTTAGGGGATGTTAATCAACTCCTCCTCGTCGCTTCAGTCCGTTCTGAGTTCAGGCTAACTGTCAGGCACCGAGACTCCCTCAGGCTGTTCAGGTTTAGGAAAAATACCTCTCAGCTAACACAAACACATGTGCAAGCTGTCCCAGTGTTAGTGTAAAGACCCGGAGCCGGACTCTGAAGAGAAAATCCTCGGGGGACAGCGAGGATATCCGGGGCAGATTCAAAGCAGCTTTACAAACATTAACAGGATGCTCAGAGGAACTGAGCGAGAGAGGCGGGGGGTTTCTGCAGGGTCATTTCAGACGCTCAGTCCTCTGGCAGGGCGGCGACACCGGCTCCGCTCCTGGGGAACTGTGGGGAAGGCCGAGCAGAAAACGGACAGAGGAAGTGAATCGAAACCATATGACTCCATCTGCCTGCAAACATCCACACCATCACGTTTTTCTATTTATTATTATTATTATTTCTTTTTTTTTGTGCATGTTAACCTCTTGTTCTGTGTCGGTTTCCCACATCCTTGATATCAAGCAAAAAGGGGAATTTGTTAGCATGGACACGCAGTTTGGCATCATTTGCTTCCCAGGAAATTTCCCTGGAACAAAAATAAACAGAGGAAATGAGGAGTGATTTGGATCAGGGTTTAGTTGTTATCGTTGTTTCTTTAAATGTGCGGAGTTGTCCTTGACACCTTGTGTTTTCAGGACACAAGCCAAACGCTGTTTATCTTTTTCTTTCTTTTTTTTTTTTTAGGATGGTTGCTTAGTAGAAGGAGTACTGGTTCTCCACGGCGCGGGCCCTGCGGGTCCCGTCGGCGTCGTGGTAATCCTCGGACGCTCCGCTCGACGCCTCCAACAGGCGCTCGGAGCTGTTGCTCCGGCTCTGCAGGCCGCCGCCACCCAGCCCCGTACCGGGGTCACTCCGGGAGAGGGACGGCAGGGCAGTGGGCGAGGACGAGGTGCTGGAGGACAGGGGCCCGTCGGACGAAGGCCCCGCAGGAGCGGCAGTTCCAGGCGGGTGAAGGGCCGGCTGGACGGGATCCGTTCTGCAGGAAACATCCCGAGGAGGAGTGAAAACCGGAGGCACGGTCGCATCTGTGGCAGAACAAAGAAAGTGCTTTAAAAAGTGGTGACGTATGTAGAAACGAAACAACAACTCTGGTCGCTGTTCGCTGGTCCTCCTGGAAAGTCAAGAGTAAAAGGCTCCTTCATGAATCGGCATGTAAACACAGGCAGTGTGGGCCTCCTTTGTTATCCTTTCTTTTGGTGGGCAAGAACACCAACAACACTGAGGCCAAAGACATGCTTGAGCAGCGCATCAATACGGCCTTTTACACCTCGAATGAAACCCTCGCTTTATTTGCATGCGAGCGAGTAGAAGAGTGTGTGTAGGTCCCGCGTTTGGAAAAACAGAGGTCCTCTTTGTGACCGTTGGGCTGGAGTCAAAGTCCAGGCCTGCATGCAAAACCTCAGCTGTATAATTACCCTCCCCTTACTCTGCTGCACAGGGGGGGCATTTATCCAAGGAGGGTGGTAGGATGAGGGAAGGTCTAAATCTGCCATCCATCAACACGAGCAGCCACCTGCAAGTTCCTCCTGAATTACATTTAGGTGTTTAAAGAGATTTTAGCTGATATACGTCATTTGAAATCACATTAAGGTTCAAACAGTCAGTGGCTATTCTGTCATGATAATATGCAAAAGCTCTACAAGAACAAACTTCAATGTGCTTTACGAGGATTTTATGCAATTGCAATGCAAAGCAGAGCGTAAATATGAAGTGTAGGAGAAACAATGCATGTTTTTAGAATAAGAAAAAAAGAAACATAAATCTCTAGATTATTTTTAGAACTCAATTTGTTCCAAGTCTTTAAGGTTCGTCTCCAGCAGCTTTGCAAATCTGGAGATGAAAGTTTTCACCAATTCTTTTGTGCAAAAATAACTAACAACTCAGTCCGATTGAATGCATAGAGTCTATAAACATCCATTTTCAAGTCTTTGAAATCAAGCCGGGACTTTGACTGGGTCATTCTAAAAAAATATGCTTTGATCTTTACCGGGGTTGTCGAGAATCTGGCTAGTTTGGCCCAGATGGTTGATGCATTTGGGTACTTTTTTTTTTTTAGGAATTTTCACCAACAAAATAAAATCTTGTAAAAGTATTGTCTTTTTTTAAACGGGGAGCTATTGGGCATTTTCCAAGTTCATGGTGTCATTTTGTAGCACAATCAAGTAACTTTGTTACCTTCATTTGTTATGAAAATGCTACATATATATAAAACACAACTAGAAAAAAAATTGAACTTCACAATTTGACGCCTGGAAATTGTGTCTCTGTCTCTTTAAGAAGATTTTTAGGGAACCACAATACTAATAAATACCCTATCTAGGTTATATTTTGTACAAAAAGTTGAAAGCAATAAATTATTTCTCCGAGTATGTGGTTGTAACTACACAAGATGACTTTTGTAAGACCCTCTATGTGTTATACGTGGCCTGTTCATACCTGCAGCGGAGCTTCGCTGAACCTGCACATACGAGCGTAACGTGATGTCAGCCGATCCGCCGGACTCCAGGGGAATCGGGTGGGCGTGAAAGTGTCTCAGCATGTCCGTTACAGTGTGGAACCACAAGTGGTGGACGTGGCACTGGCCGTTCTCATTAACGGACAAACGTAAATGCTGCAGGGAGGAGAGGAAAAGAGAGAACGAACAGAGAACGTAATGAGAACGTTGCCGAGGTAGAGAAAAGATTTTAAAATCAGTCAAAAAGAAAAAGAAAATGGGCCAGCTGATGCACAGAAACCCGGACAGAGGGCATTATCTTAAGAAGCGTCTTGTTGTGGGAGAAGAGTGCCAGCATCTCGAGGCTGACACCAGGGGAAATGATGGCAGCTGACACTTCCTGAACACAGCCGACTGGCAGGATGTGATGGCCTGGGATCACGTTACATAAGAGAGCAAAGAGCCCTGACGTTACAGAGACTTTCCTAGGAAATGACAACTGAGACTACTGCATCAGGTGATAAAACTATTGGGTTAAATCTATTATTCTGGATGCCTAATGCCAATTATCCTAATTAAACAATACATTATTAGGGTTTTGCTAGTTTTAGGACAGGTTTTCAGGTTTCACCAAATGAAATTTAAGACTTTTTAAGAACATTATGAATGAAATTTAAGACCTACAGTACAGACCAAAAGTTTGGACACACCTGGTCATTCAAATGGTTTTCTTTATTTTCATGACTATGAAAATTGTA
>CAEFZX010022292.1:0-15945 GCA_903066825.1 Alfaro cultratus | reverse complement strand
GCAGCGGATCTCCTATTATTCCCACGGGAATCGTAAATGGCTGTTTAGCTGGGTGCTTGCAGGCGGCAGGCGCGACCAACGGTAAAGTCAAACCGGTACAGGTGGACTGAACCAATTTCAAAGGGGGGTTCAACCTCCACAGTCTTCAAACGTCCTGAGCCTGTGTAGACTAACTCGAAATTTCGAGTTATTTATTTATTTTTATTTTTTTATTTTTTACAGAGTGGCGGAAATGGGCTTCCATACAAATGTACAAGATGTTTAACTAACAAAAAAAAATTCCAGCTTCTTTTTTGTGTTAAATTTGTCAGCAACAAATCTGAATTCACCTAATATAGCTTTTAGATCTTAAAAATAATCACAATCCGCTTATTTGGATGTCAGCTTTCCAGGACTGCAAGGATATTACTTTTCTAACAAGGTCAAGCTGATATGACATCTTTTACCTACAGGTAAGGGAATTATTACCAATAATAATAATAATAATAATAATAATCAGACTACAGATTCAAAACGTTTGTCATATGCTATATAGATTTTGTTTTACAAAACAATATATGCCAAGCAATGTCAAATCTTCAGAAAATTTGAATATAAAACATAAGTATTAAAAAAAAGGTTTTCAGGCATTTTGAGTTCTGCATACATATACTGCATTGACAACTGTAATTGAATATACTGTAAACCTTTGCTTACCTTCAACCCAATGGAGAAATTAATAGCTTATTGTCAAGAAAAAATAAGACACCAGGCCCAGGAATACTGATGAGGAAAAGGTTGCACTTAAAACAACCTGTACTTCCTTTAACCCTTCATAGAAGGCCACAGAGAGATTGCTTTTATCTTATGCCACACCAATGTAGTAAGTTATGCAAAAGAACCAAATCAATAATAAATTAACTTTTCTGCCTTTTGATAATCGGAATTTAGGCTTTTAATTTGCTGTAAACCATAGCCATCAAAATGAACAGATGTTATGTTTCACTTTTTAAATTGAATTATTTAAAATAATTTAACTTTTTAATAATTTTGACATTTACTGAAGTGTATTTCTGGGAAAAAAAAAAAAAAACACTGATTGGAGGTGTTCCAACATTTTTAGATAAATAAAATAAGATTTTGCTGCTATATGTAGATTTTCTGAGTGTTGATGAAACCCCCAAAACATAGGTTTGTAATTTTAACATGCCAAGAAAATATATTTTAAAACGGCAATTCAGTTGCTCGTTATACAACTATGATTGGCAGGGGAAAAAATGTCATCCAAGGATTTTCTTAAGTACTTTGTAATAATAACATACATGTACATTGCTTTCAAATTGTTTTAAACAAGCAATTAAACTAATTAAATCCCATTTTCCAAGACATTAGATGCAGGAACCATGTAGGGGGAACAAAATCTGAATTCCAACTTACCTGACGCTGACATGGCTGAAACAGTGAATTTCCCAAAGTGGTCTGATGCCCGTCAAACGCCATTCTAAACTCAGGCCGATTCTTCAGTTCATTACTGGGCTAGCCAAAAAAAAAAGAGAAAAGTATTTCACTGTTAATGCCATTTAAACCCTGTACAGTAAATACAACTATCTAGGTAAGATTTTTTTTAACATTTTTAGTTTAACTGTAGTCGAAGAATAGCATACCAGATAGCCAATTTGCCAAATTTAACAAGCCGTTAGAAGTGGACCTGACGCTGCTTAAGCTAGCTTTCTTAGCACGTACCCTCACGTTTCTAAACTGACATACGTCAATTTATCTAGTGGGTATAACCGTCGAACACCAAAAGAACAAACTCTGAATGAAATTTTATGGGGGAAAAACACTTTTAAGAGTTTTACCATTTCCTCCAGAAGTCGACCGAATAACTCTCGGGACCTCTCGAAGCCCCCCCCCAACCTGGCTTCTTCTTGTCCGGGGTTCGATACTGTGCGTTGACGACTTGAACGCGCATTGGCTGAAAGAATAGACGATCACTATTTAGTCCAATTATCAAAAAGCAGCAAATCTGTCAGCATAGCAACATCTGGTATCAACTCCTCCCCTTTGATTTAGAAGAGACGCAGAGGTCCCGAAATGTCTAGCTCCGGGGTGTGCAATCTTATAGCCTGAAGAGCATTCTGGCCAGCCAAATAAAGTTTGTTTTAAGCCGCAAATGTCACAAGACTTCAAAAAAAGACAACGTATAAGTTTGGATAAATGTGTACTTTCGGAAATTTGTCATATTTTTTTAAGAGCCAACATCTAAAATAAAGATAAACATAAAATTTTGCAAACAAAAGATGGACTTTTTTTTTTCCTGTGGTATGAAAAATGATGGGCTAAAGGAGTAAACGTGGCTGAATACAAATTAATGGTACACTTTTATATTTTAAATTAACTGTTGAAATTTGTGTATCCGTTTCCTCAACTTTACATTTATACATTGTGCTGCTCTGTCATGCAAAACCCCATTAAAACATATAGAACTTTGTGATTGTAATGAAACAACATGAAAAAAAGGCCCAGCTCCAGTTCTTTGAGTTTTTTCTGATTTTATTTTAGTTTACTTTTTTTTTCTGATAACTAATGCTCATTTGTAGTTTCCAGTAGACAATCAGAATATTGTTTGGGCTTTTTTGCATCTTGTGGTTTCCTCATGGTCTCTGCATGTCTACATCTGTGAAACTGTTGGTTGAAATGCCTTGAGAACTGGAGACCAGACAGTCACAGTCAGTGTGTAAAACCAATGAAGCAAAAACCAAGCAGGAACCTTTATGCAGCAGGTCAACAGTCAAACTCTTGGGGGAGCTCCATAAAGGAAAGTGTGTTGGGAGTCATAGGCCTTAAACTGTTCAAGCATTCAGTGTAACTCAACCTGTGTTTGGGGAAGGGAATAAAATATACTTCTGAGAAGCTCATCTTGCTGAAATGAATGCATTTGTAAACAATTCTCTCTTATTAGCAAAAAAATCTTTGTAAGAATTTTACAAAATCAAATAAATCACCATTGTAGAAAACATTTATCTCAGTGTTTTGCTGTTAGATTAATTAATTAATTAATTAATTAATTAACTAAATAGCTAGTGAGGGATTTTTATTTAGGAGTTTTCAGCCACTGCTTTTCTCGTAATGGAGCAAATGACCACAATTGAGTTCATAACCACTAGCGGGCCTGCTGCCATGTGCAAAATTAACCTCTAGATGGAGCCAACTTTCACCCTCTTGTTGGTGGTGCAACTGCTTCGACCAGCTTTACAAAGTGTAGAGGATCATGTCATTTCTCATTTCAGACTTCAGGGCTTATAAAGACCCCGTGCATAATTTCTCTAGTGCTCCAGCTCTTTTCCAGTTATCTTAATAAACTTCTTTCCTGCCCCACTTAAAATTTGAATACAAACAAATATTGCTAGTGCCACAAAATGTCTCACTAGTAAATGCATTCATGTTAATATATTATGGGCTTCTATTTAAAAAAAACCACACATAATAGAAAATGACAGCCTTTCTTGGTACAGCTGATGAGATGAAATGGAGTTCCGATAATATTTTAGTTTGTTTTTACAATTCTGTAATGAAGTTCTAATGTAAGCAATAAGAAGTGGAGCTGTACATGCATCGATTTCCATCCCTAATAGTGTCTTGTCATGGTGCAGTTAACTATAGAAGTTGTCACTTTTGCTGCTCCTGCCAAGTGATGAAAATCAATCAGATTTTGCAAACTGATGCATCAGTAAGGGTTTGTTTGGTATTTTATATTTGGCCCTGAACCCCATCCATTAGCCAGATATGTAAATAACTCATTTTGTTCCCTGAACAATCTGATTGGCCTGAAGGACAGGAAAGTCCTTCACCTTTAAATTACCTTTGCAAAGGAATGTAAAACTTTAACTCTGTGTAGGTGGGGGGTTGGATTTGTTATGGCTCAGATTGAGGAATAATTTTAGCGTCTGTTTGCCTTTTGACTTTGCTTTTATTTTACAAGAAACTAAGTTTATTATAAAATACATACAGACCAAACATTTGGAGCAGTAGTAACTAGAAAAGGTTACTTTGAACAAAATAAAGTCTGTGTGAAATCGTAAACAAAATATTTTAGTTAAAATTTACTCTAAAAGGAGACTACTCAACACTAATTTTGTATAAGAAATAATTGTGTCTTTTATTTCCCCTGATTTCATTTTTATGTGTCTGTGCCTTATTGTGTGTTTTTCTCTTTAATCTTACTAGTTTCTGGTTCGTTTGTGTTTCAACACTTTTGCTTAAAACTTTAGACTTCAGTCTGGAGATTTTATCTGTCCACGTACCTAATTGTGACTATTTCTGAATCTGTCGCCCACTCAAATAATATATGTTTCCATCATCTACAATCTTAAGCTTTAGTAAACAGATAACAGAAAATTTTTCAAGAATAGAAACTTCCTTGAGGGATACCTACAGTCAAGCTACATGTGGGCATAATAATCAAAAATCAAAACCTAGAAGATTCATGTTCCACAATCCTTTTATGTGCAACATCAGCTTTAATTACATTACTCTTTTTTTGCTTCATGTCAAAAACTCTTACAGTTATTGAGTGTTTCATGTAGCTTTCTTTTAACAACCAACTTCATCTGAATGTTCTCTGTTCTTCTCAGGAATCTGCCATGGCTGATTAAAAGCTTTGTGCCTTGCCTTATTAGTAGAGGTGTCCATCATGTAGTGTAGTAGTGTACAACAGTGGTGACTTATTTTTGTGCTACTTTTATTATATTTTCCAAGAAATGTCACCATCTTCTTGATAGAGATTGCAACAAGCTAAGTGCTATTCAGAAGATGAGTCTAGTTTTGATGAGGCTAACAACCTTTCTTTTTGACAAGAAGACATTTTTATCTCTATAGAACAATTCTGTCTACCTTGCATCTATAACTTGTTCTACACCAACCTGCATTCACTAAACATCAATCTCTGTGAGTTCAGCTTTTTTTTTTTTTTTTTTTTTGCAAATGTTTGATTTAGGAATTCCTCTCACACAGAAATTAACACAAACCCCTCGCAGTGCTATTCTTTGTGATTGGTAATGTGGAATTTGGAAAGCTGGGATGGGAGTGAGGTGGGAACTATTGTTATGCTCCTCTCAGTGAGCTTAGGCTTGTCAATTTTGAATACACAACTCATTTCAGTGCTGGTATTAAATGCAGATTGTTTGATTATTACTTTTCTCTTGATTTTAACCTAACCAATTCAGATTGTGTGGTTGGTATGTTGCCTACCTCTACAGCACATAGTCTAAAAACAACAGACCCCTCAAGAAAAAGAGAGAGAGGAAAAGAGAGAGAATTACCCTATCAGCGGATGGGTCCGTTGCCTTAGAAAGGGCCACGTTGTGTGCATAGGGATAATACTGTCAGAGGAGGGATTTAAAATGCTCCTGTTCGCAATCAAAGCTTTACGGTAGTCACACTTGGGATGAATGTGCTGATGTCAGGCATTACAAAGTTCAAGTGAAGCATCGATAAGTTACAAGTCAAATAGAAATCAACGGACAGCAGTGCATTCAACAAACTGTGCACAATATGACCTTTGCCTGGGTGGTGGAGATAAGCCCTTCCTTTCTTTTTCTTTTTCTGCCTTTCCCTGTTTATCCAGAGTGCGTGTCTGTTGTCCATGATGATAAAGACCACGGGTTTGTAGTAGATGAGGGTTCTGGTTACAGGGAGAGATTCTGCGAAGCTAAGCAGCTGCCTGTCACACCTGAAAGGGTCTAGGTAAGACAAGATTTGTCACGTAGGTGGAGTCAGTGCAGTTCAAGGGAGGGTGAGAGAAGAGGGTTTTGCAGAAAAGTGTGAGGGCAGAAAGCAAAGTCATTTCTGGTTCAACAGGGAGGAGTGTAAACAAAAATGGCTTGTTGATTTTTTTCTTTTTTTATATACAGAAGAGAGTTCAAGCTGTGGAAGCTCACACCACAAACCCAGAAAGGAAGTGTGATAACCAGTCAGAGAAATGACTTTGTAACTTCTTTTTTTGTTCTGTTTATACCCTGCAGGGCTCTCTAAAACAGACATGAACGGAGACAGGAGCAAACAGCGTTATGTGTCAACCTTCAAGCTGCAGCTGCAGCCATCACGTCCCCCATGTGCACAAAAAAATGGGACAAGAACAACAGACATCAGGAATTCTGGAAAATGTTCAGAACCAGGTAAGAGCTGAAGATGGGATTAGAAAAATCCCATCTTTTTTTGGGATTTATATCAATAGCTCAAGTCTGAACAAGGCAATGCATCTCATAAGTCGGCACACTGAATTCAAACACTGTGCAGCAGGGCTTGTTGTTAAAGTACACATTGCACTCATCACAGTTTTTCCAAATAGGTTATCTCAATATGTCTTCATTGTACTTCATCAAACATCTTAAGCTTTCCTTTTAGTCCAAAATGTCAAATTTTGTATGCTAACAAACTTTTTTTTTATTGTGCTTCTTCCGTCTTTCTTATTACAGATATGCATAATTTCCAACATTTAAATGTGCCACATTTTATTATTATTTTTTAGCTCATCATGCATGCGCTTGTTATTCAAAGTGTTGCACGAAGTGTTAGGACATCAATTATTGTCTGGGATGCATGACTGCACACTTTTGTTTGTCGGTTGCTTTTCTACTGTGTTTGGCATGTTGCAGTTTCAGCAGCCAAGAAAAGGAAACCAGTAGACAGCTATCTGAAGGTTTTTAGTAAGAATAGAAGATGGTTGTGAGAGCAGCCCCCGATTTAAAGGTTCACCTTAAGTAAATAAATATGATAATATAATTTAAAGAAAGACTCATAAAGACTGACCTTTCTCATGACAGTTTCCAAAACTGTCCTAACAGAAAGTTTTGCATTGAATTAAAAGCTTTTAGCACTAACTGAAGGTTGCAGGTAAAATTCTTACTTTGGTAAACCATAACTTGCATGCAACAGATTTTTTTAAGCTTTGTTGCTTTACATGCACCTGTAGAGGTTTCATGCAAGCAATGACACTTTCTGTCAGGCTGCATCTCCAGCATAGCACTTATTTTCTTTAACAAGGCCATGCCAGAATGAGGAAGGGAAATTCTTGAGAAAGCAGCAGCCAACCCCCGCATGGCCATCATCCAAATCTAACAAAATAACTCAAGTTCTATCAAAGAGAACAAGGTCTTTACCTTCAGGGCATTATTGCGCAAAATTTGTGCACACTCCCAAAAAACAAACAAAAAAAAAAAAAAAAACAGCATGCTTTCATTAAGTTATGCCTTTAATGTTTAGCTTTTCTGTGCCATGGTCACCTCCTTTAACATGAGAAGTAATAAAAAAATACAGAAGTGCAACCAGTTTTTGTTACTGAGAGAAAAATAACTTGCATACTTCCTTGTATACTATCTTAATTTCTGTTGTAAAATGTTGCGTGTTAAGAAACAGACGCAGCGCAAATTGTCTACTTGATGCAGTAGTTCGAACTGTTACTAGCAAAAGAGCTATTTTCATCATGTTCCCCAAAAGATATCAAGTGAAAAATATTCTTTGTCTATGACTTAAGGCACTGTATTACTTTATTAGGTCTACCTGTTCAATTGCTTGTCAACACATAGTTTTATAGGGTAACAACTTCATCTGTTTAAGCAACAACGTGATAAGACTTGCTGAAGTTCAAATCAAACCTAAGGATTGAAAGGAAATTTATGTAACATACACCATGGTTTTAGGAGCCAGATAGACTGGTCAGAGTATTTCAGAAACTGCTGGTCTGCAGCTTTAGCACCCCACTTTTTGGGGTTGTGCACAGAAAAGATCCAGTGAGAGGGAGTTGTGTGAATTCAGATTCAGATTTATTTATTTGTTCCCAAATGGGCAATTGGTGTAACAGCAAGTACAAAAACTAAAACACAAAATATCAAAAATAAAAAAAAATTTAAAAAAAAACCATATCAAAAATCAATACATAATGGAAAAACCACAACAATATACTTCATCATTGACTAACAGTTGCCCCAAACACCAGATCATGTACAAGTCCCTCTACCTAACAGAAAATTAAATTGCCTTGTTGACTTCAAAGGTCAGAGGAGAATGGGAATACTGGTTTGAGAAGCAAGAGTGGCAGCTCAGGTAACCACTCATTACAACCTAGGTTTGGAGAATATAATCTTTGAATGTCTAACATGTTGAAACTTGAAGCAGATAGGCAACAGCAGCTGTTCACACCAGGTGTCACCCTGTCAGCACAGGAATCCGAGGCTACCATTAACACAGTTGAATAATTGCAAATTGGAAAAGCACATTTTGATGGAAGGGTCAGAATTTGGTGTAAACATCTTAAATCATGGTGGTGATAGTTTCTTCTTACACTCTTGACCCCTGTTGAGCACTGGTACAGCTACTTAAAGGAGGACACGTCACCATGTCACGAAGGTCAACTAAACTCAAACTGGTTTCTTGAATGTAAAAAAAAGAGTTCCTTGAACTCCACTGGCCTTCATAGTCATCAGATTTCAACCTTTTGGATCTGATGGAATGGGAAACTTACATAGAGGATGTCTATTCAACAATCTGCAGGAACTGTGTGATGCTCTAATGTCAATATGGACAAAAACCATTTTACACATTGTCTCTCATTGTAGATTCACCAAAGAATCTGGACCCACCTGTATTTATAAAGCCACTCGAAGACTGCTGTGTGGATGAGGGAACTGACTTAGTGCTAAAAGGAGTTCTTACAGGAAGTCAGCCCATCAAAGTTACATGGCTGCACAACGGTAAGCAAAGAACAAGGTACATTGTTATATCCTTGCTCAGTGACAGATATTATTGTCACACAATACACACTGGTAATCTAAAACAGAAAAAAACCCTCTAGAATCTACAATCCAAACAAATTAACCTCTTACTTACAGGAGTAGATAAAATATGAATGCTGTTTTGCATTGGAATTAAAGCTGACTGAAGACCTGAAAGTTACCCAATACATATTTAACTTTCAGATATAATGATTTGTATAAAATGGTTTAATCTAAGATGGGAGCTTAAGACTGGAATGAGGTCAAAATTGGAAATTTCAAACATTTCCAACCATTATAGAAAGCAGAATTCACATAAGAATCTGGGCAACAAAAGGACAAAGTTCTTTTTGAGTCCAAAACAAGCTGTTATTATTGTTGCTCAAGGAACTTGCTGGACTCATACGATGTGATGACCCTACACTTGTCTCTGGTTTAGAGACATATCTCTAGAATCATGAGCGCTACTGAGAATAAAGCCCAAGACTTTTTAAGTGTGAGGTAATGGTGCAAACAACTCTACCCCCACACTGCCATTTGAACAGCTATCTAAACCGCTAGCAAAGCTGTAGGTCAGCTAACTCCTAAAAAAGTTTTAAGTTGGATGTTGTTTGGGAAAAAGTAATTTTCAACACAAGAGATTTGGCTTCTTTTCAATATTTCTTGCTGTTTCTCGAACACACCTTATCTCTGTCGGTAACACTGACTGTACCCTATCCAATGCCACTTAAGTTAAATCAAGCTATCCCTGTGCTAGCGAAGAAGTATGCTTCTATTGTTTTTATTTTAATTGGCAGGTGAAAGGGTACATTTTGGAAACTCCTCCTTGAATGGCCATGATGTAAGTTTTGTGGTGAGGGAATGCTTGCCTGAAGATGCTGGGGCTTACACATGCTTGGCTGAAAACGGTGCAGGGAGAACATCCTGCAGTGCAGCTGTGTTTGTTAAAGGTAAGAGAGATCAACATATTTTCATGGTAGTTGAAAAAAAAGTTAGTAATTCATGAACAAGAAAGTTAATTTTTAACACAGTTAATGACAATAATATTTTCTGAACAAAGAAGGTGCTCATTTTGTACGTTCTGTTACAATACGCCAAGCTTCCCTCTCCAGGAATCCACAAATCTCCAACAAAAACGCTACTTGGCCAAGTAGCATTGAGACAAGGTCAAATGGCCCCAGAAACTTCTTGAAACCTCTCTACATTACCATCAATTCTTTTTGACAAATAAAGCATGTATATTTTTTCTTTAACATCACATTTATGAATTGCTTTGTTTTGGTCTACTACACAAAATCCTAATAAAAGGCAATTAAGTTTTCTGTTTGTAAATGGATGACAAAGTGTGACTAAGTGTGAATACTTTTACAAGTCACTGTAAGAGTTTGCCAGAGTTTTATTGGTGATGTTACCTCTTTTCTTTTCCTCTTAATTCCAACCAATACAGACTTCGAAAGTATGTACAGTGTCATAAAGATTCCCACTTCTGCATTCAAAAGCACTGTAGAAAATGGACAGTCTTCACAGTCCTCCAAAGCTGAGTTGCACAAGTGTAATGGATCTATTTGTACATCGCCTGCAAAGCTTGTTCAACAGAGCCCAGTCTCTTCACCAAAAGGTAAAGGCATTCATCACACTTTTCAATAGCATCTTAATTTGTGTCAATTTCCATTATTATTTGGAAGGAAGCCATGTATATATTACTTTTTCCTTCATTTAAAACCCAGAAAAATATCTTTACCTCAGGATGTTCCTGTTTAGTGTCTGAAAGGAAACACACTTCCAGTCCTTGCGTGATTGGCTGTCAGGCAACATGTATACCAATTGTAAAAGCCTTCCTCAACAATGTAGCTCCCTGATACACCCACTGGAAGTTTTCATTCCCAGTTAAACACCATGTAGGGAAGTGGACATTGAACTTCAAGTTCACTGAAACTTCCTGAGTCTGTAAACTGATAGCCTTAGTAGTCAAAGTTGAACCACACCTTCATTTTCAGTAGCTTAAACCTGCCTGCTCTTCATCTCTCTGCACAGAAGTCATCCCAAAGAAGAGAACCAACTCGACAGGTGAGAAATACTTTTTTTTTTGTCCAACCAAGTAGCTTAGATATACATCAAAACAAAACATCCCCATGTGTTGTTTAATACATAATTTTTTCATTTTCTTCTTTTTTTTTAAATCACTGCTTTTTTTGTTGAATAAATGTAACTTGTAATTGTCAGGAGTTTGGTGTTTGCGCTGTTATGATTTGAATTGGGGCTGCAAAAAAACCCCAACAACCATGAATTGCTTTTAAGTTATTGTGCTTTATTATGCTGAAAAACTTTGCCTTAGGGTGTTGGCTGCCTGAACAAAAGCATGAGAAACGCACATGATAATGCCAGGCCATCTGTTGTAGAGTAAACATACTGTGTCATATTTCTTTGTTCTTGTTTTTTTTTATAATAAATTAGATATGAAGGGTGGACAGAAATTAGACACAGTGAGTTTAATGTTACCACTAAAACCTTTTAAAACATATTTATCTTTCTAAGTTCATTTAAATTTACCATCCACAAAATTTACATACTGACTGTATGTGAGAAGATAACCTAAGCTCATATATGGACTTGTGTTCAAAGAGTGCACTGTTTTACCTGTATTTAACATGAGCTAGGTTAGTGAGTATATCATTAGTGTTTTGCTCTTTGTTTCTACATAAGACACTTGATATTCCTGTTTACCTCAATAATGGTATCAGGAAACCGAACATATCCCCCCATCATACAGGACAGAACAAGTCCTAAAACCCTCTGCAAGACATTTTTTTGGTCTTTATCTCTATCTTACACTCCATGTTTTATTGTTTCCTTCCAATGTGATAAAATGAAACTCTGACCTCAAAGACAAAACACTCTTGTTGTTTTGTCTTTATAGGCCCAGTATTGAGCTTTCAAAATCCACCCCAGCATTTTGAGGTGAAGGTGGGGCAAACTGCCAATCTGACGTGTTTTTTTACCGGAAGCCCCCCAGTGGTATCCTGCTGGATTAGGAACAAAGAACAGGTCAAAACAAAGCAAATGCCCAGCCGTTGATTTCTCCACAGTATTTATCTAACACCATGGTTTTTCTTTTGTTTATGTGTGTGTGTGTGTGCAGATAGTTGATGGTCCAGAATTGTGGACAGAACATACAGAACAGAGCAGTACGCTGGTCATAGCAGAGGCTACACCGCAGCACACAGGAGGCTACACTGTGGTAGTGAAAGACCGCAAAAGCTCAGCCCAACACACACTTACCCTTTCTGTCATAGGTAAGACAATAACACACATTACACTAAGTGGCCACTTTATTAAGTGGACCTTGATAATACCAGGTTGGACCCATTTTTACCTTCAGAAATGCCTCAAATCTTTATTGTATAGATTCAAGAATTTGACAAACATTCCTCAAATATTTTGATCACATCACACATCTGCGAAGCATTCGAAGAGTTAAAGATTCTGTTAATTTAAAACCCAATAAATCAATAACAATTAAGAAGGCTTATGCACTAGACTCAATAATGTCTACCAAGAAGTAAAGATACAAGAGTGTATATTGTCTTTGCCTAGCAATTTCACTATGCGAGGCTGACATCCTGTGAGAACGTCCAGTAGCATGTTGTCAGTTCCTTCATTGACACAGCAGTCTTTATAAAGATGGGTCTGTTCAGATTTTTAAGAGAATCTTCAATGGAAAAAGGTGGAAAAAAGATTTTGATAGGATCACACAATTTCAGTGAATTTGTTCACTGTACACATGAATGTGAATCAGCCGTACCACTACATCCCAAAGGAGCTCTGCTAGATGGAGATCTGATGGACGTGGAGGTGATTTCACTACAGTGAACTCATTGTTATGTTAAAGAAACTCTCAATGCTCAGGTGGCTATGTGAGTACTAAGGGATTCATAATGGGACAAGAAAATATCCACCACACCATTATACCACCAGCAGTCTGAACACTTTCCTTCAAGGCATGATGGATCTAGGCTTTATTTACACTAAACTATGACTCATATGAATGTCTGAATGAAGAACCATAGGACCAGGGCTTGTTTTATTCAATCTGTTATTGTCCAGTTTTGGAGAACCATTGTGAATTCTGAGATTACAGTTGGTGTGGTATTCAGCTGCAGTAGCTTATTGGCTTCAAGGTTCAAAAATATGGTGGTTCTCTCAGTTTGAACCAGCTTGCCCTTCCCCATCATCTTTATACAGACAGGCCAGAGCCTCCTGCTTCGGGCCCAGTGGCTTCTCTCATATCTCCATCCAACCTTGTGTTGTCCTGGTCGGGACCCTGTTACGACGGCGGCAGTGCTGTCCTGGGCTATGTGTTGGAACTGAGAAACCAGGGACGTTCTGAGGCTGCGGAGTGGAAAAAACTCACTGCCAAGTGTGCCAGCACCTCATACCAAGTGTCATCCGGGCTGCAACCAGGACAGGAGTACTGTTTCAGAGTGAGGGCTTATAACGCAGTGGGGGAGAGTGATCCCAGCCCAGTTTCAGCAGTGGTGAAGATGGAGGAACCAGGTTGGGTGTTATTTGTATCTGGTACCATATCTGAAAGTTGTAATTATAATAGGAAGTCTTTAATCAATATGTTGTGTTTGTATTTGTAGATTCTAAGAAAAAGCAAGAAGAAACCATTCAATACTCCTGTGTCACTATTGATTCTTCTCACAAAGTTACAGATCACTACAACGTGCATGAGAAATTGGGAATGTGAGTATTTGGAGCTCACACATTTTCTAGCATTTGTTTTTTGAAACTTGAGCCAAAACTCCCTTTTCTCGAGAACTTCAATTACTGTGTTTTGGAAGGAAGAAATTGGATGTAAGCGTAGCAGCAGTTCTCTAGTATGGCTAGAGGGCAAATTCTGCCAGGAATTGTTATTACAACATGAGCTTGCAGAAACCTGTTCCTGCAAATACTCAGAGTTTATGACTTACAGTGTCTTGATGTATATCTGTAAAAAAAATTAATAAAATTTCACTCTGACAGTTGAAGAAAGAAAGAATAACTCATCTAAAATGCACATGTACTGTATTATATGTGTCTGATTTTTCAACCGTTTCAGTCATTTCTCTTCATTCTTCACTCTCAAGAAGCCACATTTTCTTGTAATCCTTTCAAGTAACCTTAATCTTCAGACTCTCTGAAGGCTGTCCAAAGTATCCAGTCCATTTTAACCTGACCATGACACAAATGCAAATTATGGATATAAATAATTTTATCCATAATACTTCAAAGATGAAATATGTCTAAAAGTCATGCTTTGACAAAAAGGACTGAAAGAAATCCAATTACGATTTGACAGAGAATGATAATCATTTAATTTGTCCATCCACTTTATGCAAAAAGTTTGGCTATTGCTCTTACTAGTGGAAGACATTTTATTTTATGATATTGTATATGATCCTTTCCCACTGACATTGATGGAAGAGTTGGTTTGAACTTCCTGCCTCTCTCTCTCTACTAATGGTCCTGTTTGCGTCTAGAAAGCCTCCTGTTCAACTCCTCTGGTATTGTAGTTCAGTTCAGTGGGGACGCAGTGTAGGCCTTATTTGAGTTTTTTAGATGCTAACCAGCAGCTCCAACCGTTAAAATACATTTTCTTTGACAAACTGGCAATGACAAATGGCCTTAACTTTTTATTGATTCTATGAATAAAACTTTAGACCATCTGTTGAGATTTTTATTATAACCCTCAGAAGGTTCCATGACTATTGTAAAGACTCATGATTTCTATACTGTAATGAACTTGCCAGCTTGTATCTGTTGGCATGTTATTGTATGGTCACTTTCATGCCTGAAGATTTTAGGTAAAACTGACTTCTGTCCTCTTCAGGGGAAAATTTGGCTTGGTGTTCAAGCTTACCCACAAGGAAACGGGCCGTGTGTGTGCGGGAAAGTTCTACAAAGGACGGCGAGCCAAAGAGAGAGAAGCTGCTCGTAAAGAAATCGAGCTGATGAATCATCTCCACCACCCCAAGCTGGTTCAGTGTCTGGGAGCTTATGAGTGTAAACCAGAGATGGTCATGGTAATGGAGTTGTAAGTGCCATCATGTCAAATTCTCTTTACAACTCTAAATTTAGGTTGTGTGCCAGATGTCAGAGTTGTATTTTGTTTTCCTGTAGTATTGCAGGTGGGGAGCTCTTTGATCGCATTGTGGATGACAGCTTTGAGTACACAGAGCCTGGCAGCGTGCGCTACATACAGCAGATTCTGGATGGGATCGCTTTCATGCATCAGCAGAAAATTGTTCACCTGGATCTGAAACCTGAAAATATAGTCTGTGTTGACACCACTGGCACTTCCATAAAGATAATTGACTTTGGATTAGCTTGCAAACTTGGTACGAAAAATACAATTCTTTTCCTATTTATGCATCTCTCTTGTGTTGGATATGTGTTCTCAGTTTGTAATGCACATTTACACAGATGGGAACACAGCTCTGAAGGTGATGCAGGGCACTGCTGAGTTTATATCACCGGAAGTTATCAACTATGAACCTGTGTCTTTGGCCACTGACATGTGGAGCATTGGCGTCATCTGCTACATCCTGTGAGTCACCTTGTTGTGCCCGTCACATCAAAACAGCCCTTTGACACAGTTATTCGTTTTATTGCCAAAATGCAAATCAAAATGTTGGTATCACTCTTCTGACAGCGCAATAAATTCAAAACATGGATTTGCCTCAAGGTGAAACAATTAGCTTTCACTCCAGGAAGCACCCAAGAAATTTTGGATCGCAAATTTCCCCCAAAGATGTCCAAGTAATAAGGAAACATTTTTACTTTCACCACTTTTACATGCAGCAAAACCTGTTTCAGCAAAAGAAAATTGCTAATAAGCCCATATGAATGCTTCAAGCCACAAACCACACTTATTAGACATTGGATATTTGACTTAGTCATAATGATTTTGATCAAATTAGAAGACTCCCAATTTAACAGGTTTAAACTACAAACTTCAATCTATTTCATTACCAGTTTTATGGATCCAATAGAACAATAACAATGAAAAATGAATGTTTTTTTATCAAAGCATATTCATTAGAATGGCTCAGTCAAAGTCCAAACCTAAATCCAACGGAAAATGGCAAAGCTTCAAAATTGAAGTTAACGGGAACTCTTTTACAAAGAAAATGGTCAACATTTTCAATTTCTG
>CAEFZX010022290.1:0-15287 GCA_903066825.1 Alfaro cultratus | reverse complement strand
ATTTTTGTTTGGTACCAGCTTGTTTCGTTATGAAATTGTTAGTTGTAATTTTGTAAATATTTGTTTAGGTATATTGTTTAGCACAAATGTTCTTTTTCTTCTACCTGGAAATGTAATTGTCTCCGCCCCTTAATTAGGGCTGGCCATGCTTTAAAAGCCAGGTGGTTTGAATCAGTCGGGGTGTGATCCCTCCTGTTGTTTGGAATGCCGTCAGGCTGTGTATAGGCTGTTTTGAAGATGTTTGAAGAATAATATAAAGAAAAGAAAAGAAAAATCTCGGGGACCTGTCTGTTTTTTGCATCACCAACCAACAGGCAGCATATGGGTTTGAGATTGATGTCTGCTCTATAAAAGATCGTCACACAGAAGACAACTGTAAGAGTTATGTTATGTCTTCTCCTTTCAGTGCTCATGATAAAATATTGTATCTTAACCTTCTGCAAAAGCTGAGTATATTTTCAGAACTACATTGTAGTGAATGTATTTGATTAAATAAACAGCCTTCCTTGATCTGTTCAGATGTTTGAATGTATCACAAACCATTTGAGACATCATTTTAATTACCAGAATTGTATTGTGCAACTTGGTTCCCTTTAGTTTAGCTGATTTGAACGATTGCCATTTATGCTCTATAGCAGGAGGATAATAATTTTCATCAACATGACTGCACCAGGCTTAACCATTAATAAAAGGAAACGGCTTCCCGACGGCTAATGATTAATAGTCCGACATTATTTTGAGATTAATTTATAATTGCATGGAAGAGAACAAGTATCAGAGCAAAACTAAACTAGGACATTTAATTTCCTTATTTGTCTTTTTTTTTTTAACAATAGCCTTACCAGACATTTTATCAAGTAGAATTTAATGATAGAAGTTGTGTAAAACGCCTTACTACTAATTGGTATGACTGCAGTAGTTTATTCTTAGATTGTTTTCTTTTCACTTTACTTTTGTTACAGTTCTAGTTGTTTTAATTTCAAAATAGGAAATCATGGATTACTAATTACCACAAAGTCTAAACTAAACATCTGGTTATGTGTGCTCTTACTAAACAAGGAAACAAGCAATACCAACTCAAACAATTACTTCCTACAAGATTGTTATTTTTACGTTAAGGCTGTTAAATACAGTCTAGAGCAGAAACCAATTTCTTCAAAGATTCGACCAGATGCTGATGTGAGCAGATGTGTAGAAGACCAAATGAAAATGTATTTTAATATGCATCCAGTTAAACTGCAGTCCAAATGGATGCAACTATGAACTAAAATTGTCATTTTCTCTTAAGTAAAAAATGTGGTTCTTCCATAATTATGCAGAAAGAAAGCTCATTAGTAGAAAACAGTTGGCAGCCACTTTTAATGATAGCTGGCAAATGCTTTTTTTTAGTTAACAATGGCCCAATTGCAGAAAACGTCTGTCTCTTGTGCAAGTCAGTACAGAGAATGAAAACAATTTTAGTATATTCCATTAGGCTCCCAGTGATGTTTAAATTACGTTGGAAATCAGAAAGGAAAGGCAGGGGAAGCTCAGCAACGATTCAAACGTCAGATGGACATAACGAAAACTTGCACCTGAACGCCGAAGTCAAGGAGATTGAACGTGATCTTTGTCCTCCTGCTCTCACCAGCTATTCTTCTTTCAGTCCATCCTGGGCACTTGACTCTGAACATCTTTCTTTTCTCTGACTCACTCAGCAGTTTGTCTGCTGCTAATCCACTGAGGATGAGGCTAACACAGAACCTAATGAGATTAGGACGCAGCAGCCGTCTCAGCTCCTCGCTCTGTCCTGTGCTGTTTCTCATTTATTACTGGCTCTTAACGCTTTGTGTCTGTGAGTAACATAAATCTGGTTTCAGACTAACTATCAGTCAAGTGACTTGGTAGGAAATTAGCTGGTTGCAAAGGAGAAGGAGTGCTAAGAAAAGAAATAAACTAACATGGAAGTCTCACTGTCTGCTTAGTAGGAAAAGTAATTTAATGACTAATCATTTTTGAATTATTCAGTAGTTTTCATGCTGTTGTCTAATGACTTCATCAACATTCGCACCAATATTTACATTGACTAAAATATTTACTAGCAATAATATGGATAGCTAATTACATTTTTGATGTGACATCAGCTTTTTTATTTTTTATTTTCTGTAACTCATAATTACAAGTGCAGCACACCCTCATTAGGAAGTTTTAATGTCAAATTATGACATTCAATGAGAAAATTTGTGCTATTTTAGCTAATAAATGTGTGAAAATATTTAAAATCAAACCCATTTTAAGTGTCCAAAACATTGCTGCCACTAACCCCAACCGTATATTCCAATCTCATAAATTAACTGTACTTCCATCCATCATCTTCTGCTTAATCCGGGATTGATTTCATGGGGCAGCTGCCTAAGCAGAGAGACCCAGGCTTCTCTCTCCTCAGCCACTTGGGCCAGCTCCTCTGGGGGAATCCCAAGGTTGTCGCAGGTCAACTGAGACACACAGTCCCTGCAGCATGTCCTGGGTCTTCTTCTGGGTCTCCTCCCAGTGGGGTGCACGTACAACAATTCACCAGGGAGGCGACCAGGAAGCATCCTAACCAGATGCCTGAGCCACCTCATGTGGCTCCTCTCAGTGGGGAGGAACAGCAGTTCTACTCTGAGTCCCTCCCAGACAACCGAGCTTCTCACCCTACCTCTAAGAAGAACCCGGACACCCTGTGGAGAAAGCTCATTTCAGCCACTTATATCCTGAGTCTCCTTCTTTCAATCATGACCATAGATGAGAGCAGGAACATAGGTCAACTGGTAAATTGAGAGCTTTGCCTTATGGTTTCAGCTCTCGCTACACCACAGTACATAGTATGGCGCCCGCACCACTGCAGACGATGAACCAATATGTCTATCATTCTCTTGCTCCTTTTTCCCCCTGATTTTTTAACAAAAGAGTGAGATGCTAATCCTCTTAACTATGAAACCATGTATATATATTTACTTTATTATTCAGATGGTTGATATCATCAGTATTTCTTCATATACATCTCTTTGTTTTCATCTGTAAACTCTAATAAAAACTATCTCGATGCTATGAACCACGGCGCTGTTTGTGTCTTATAAGCTAATTACAATGCAACCCATTTCTGTTGTCTGAAGCATTCAATGTTATTTTGAAAGGTGGGAATTTGCAGTCACACAGCTATTGTCACAAGAGCACAATTCCCTAGCTCATCATTTTAAAATTTGAGAAGAAGAATTGGTGAAATAAATAAAGAATAAGAGAGCTGGAACATGGTGTGCCATTAAATGTGCTGGCAGCCAGCTTCGGATCCAATCACAGTGACTGACAGGTGTTGAGGCATTTCAGGTCCCTGACACTGCAGCTGCATGGTACATCATAGTCTATTAGATCTTTTTAGGCACTCATGCGCGCAGTCATGCCCCTGCGAGGCTGTTTATGTGCGGTCTAAAGTAACAACTGGAGAGATGCCGCTAGAAAAATGTATCTGAAGTCTCCTAAAATGATGGAGTACAAAACAGCCACAATAGAACTAATTGCAGTGACTGAAAGGCATGCTAAGATAAAAGCAGTAAAGTGTAAGGTCAACACCCTTAGATTGAAACTATGCAATTTTGTATTTCTCATATCTCTGTCCTTCACTGAGTAATTTTGCATGCTTTCTGTGAAAGACTCTCCGCTATGATTTGCACTGACCCTCACTCTGACCATTTACCCACCACGATGGCTACACAAACTAGTAGCTATGCACACATGATTCCCAATTGGTCCATTTTGTCCCTGTGAATGTCTTGCAGGTCTTTCCATGGGGTCCATCTGACTCCCACCTCCCACTGGGGCGAGGAGGGGAAATGAACATGGCTTTATATGTTGAGCCCACCTGGGGCTTTAATTAGGATCAAGTCAGAGAAATGAGATTTGATTACCAGCAGTGACATCAACCCAGTCCTCTAAAGCAAATGGGGTTCACCTACTGTTGGAAATTTACTCCAATTTTGCTTTTCAGGCATTGAAGAAAAGAAAAATGCAGGCGGACTAAGGTACACTAAATGGATCAACAGGAAGGTAAATCATTGCATTTACCCTCAGACCTAAAGAAACTTCTCTGTCCTCTCGTTGCATTTCCCACATTCATTAAAAACCTCATAACCGGCCAATTTATATCCTCTGCGCTCATATAAACCCTCAGTGGAAAAAAACATTTGCTTTGCTTCTCTCTGACCGTGACTGTAATAAGCTCTGATTGACTGCGAGGGGGCAAAATGGGAAGCCACTTCCCACGCAGGGAACTGCAAGCTGGAGTTGATTAGCGCTCCTGGTGCAGAGGGTGGGAAACCCCTTGGTTTCGAGCCCCTGCATCCGGTAAGAGACCAAAGCTTCTTCAAATACTTCAGCAACCCTTCATTTAATTTGATTTTATCAGAGAAAAGAAAAGTCTAGTCAGATTGGAAACCCCTCTTCTTCATGCATGTCAGCAGAAGGCAGAAAGATGAAGAACAGTGAAGGGGGCATGCAAGAAACAGATGCTCCCATTAATTAGATCTAATGATCACACAAGTAATAACAGGGCTGATGGAGGGAACCATTGATTTATCTATGAGTGGTGAATAATTAAAGGAAAAGGCAATGCGGTATGAATCGGAGCTGCAAATCTATTAGTGAGTCACCCTGTCGGTAAATTCATGCAGGGCTAGAAAATACAAGAAGCCTCTTCAGTCACTTAAAGTCATTCTAATTAAAAACTTTACTACTCCACAAAGACTATTTAATCTACTGCGGCAATATGAAAAAAAAAATGGTCAAAGTCTTAACTTACCTTCTGCTTCCTCCTCTCTTTTCTCTTGTCCTCAGTGTCCTGCAGCATCTTTTCCCTCCACAGGTCAAAGAAGTATGACGGATCCGTGTAGAACTTCAGACCCTCCTTACCATCATCCCTGCAGATGATCAAAAGCAGAGTTGTTGTCACGACTTTTTCTGTGAAGCTATGACATGGGCTTATTGCCTATATGTGAAAATTTCAAAACGTTTCCTTTTAAGCCGCAAAACCTTTTCATCAAGCCGCACGGATTAAGTCAGGTTAATCTGGGAAATTAGAAGTTAAGGAGCATAGAGTAATGTAAACCTGATGCTGTGTATTGCGGCAAGCTAAGAACAACATGTGTGTTGAGGAACCATCTGCTGGCTTGTCTCCCAAGCAGATCGTATGGCCCCCACCATTTAAGCAGCTACTCCACCTTTTCCCTTCAGACGTACTTTAATACTTCATACAGATTTAACAAAGTATCAAACATTCCTAAGAGATTCTGGCCTACACTGACATGACAGTTTTATGCAGGCAAGGTTTTTCCAATCAGTCACTCGCTGTGATGCTGTTCTCCCAAAAGTTTTTTTTTATTTTTTAACTGACAGAAATCTTTTCACAAGCTTCGTTTTGTTATGCCAGCAACTTGCAGTAATTCTGTTGCTATGAAGAACAATCAGATTAAATGTCTTCTTGTCTGCAAAGTTAATGAGTTTGTGAAAACTGACTTCATCAGAAAACTAATTTGAACTTTGGTTTAGCCCTGCTGTAAGAAGACTTGTACGCATCACTTCAATAATCTTCTTGCTTACCTCTGAGGTAAGTGTTAATGAAGACAGGAAAGCCAATATCCACTCTGTTATTCTAACCGAATTAAAATGTTTTAAATGTGAATGGTTCCCAACGATTATCCCTTTTCTGTCTATCACTGTTTCCTCTGAAAAAAAATGTAGTCATAATTAACTTGCATCAAAAGACCTTTGCAGGCAGAGAGATTGTTTTATCATTGAGAATCTTGAGGTTGATTTCCTCTAAAGTAAGCTCAAGAACGTCCACAGGGTTGTATTGAATTTTGTTTCAACAAAAGAGAAAGTCTTGTACCTTAGTTTGCAATTTTTTCCTTCCAGTTCTGCCTCAACATTTTTCAACTCATTGCATTTGTCACTATCTTTTCCTCACACTGTTAAATTTTGTTACTTCAGGCATCATTGTGCTGGACACCACTATCAATATCTTTGTCATTCAGTTCCTGCAGCTCAGCTTCCAAAGCCTCCATCTTTTCTCCATGCATGACACTCTATCTCTTTTAAATGTACCGGTTTTACCTTTTCCACATGTAAATGATTTAGCTGTTTCTGAATCTGGAAACACTGTTGCGTAGAGTTTAGCTCACGCTTTAAAAATCCAACTTGTCCCAGTTGGGCCCACAAAAACTGAACCCATCGTCTGATCCAACACAACTAATTAACTCTAATTAGAGGCCCAAATTTTTACCGTTTTGATTTTTATACCACCGTTTAAGTAAGAAGTATAACTTCTTCCATTTTTAGCTTTTGTTTAACATCTCCAATTTGCTGCTTGTAACCGCGAAGGGATTAAAGTGCAAATCCACAGGGGTGTGTGACTGATAGGAGCAGAGCAGAGCCACATGCACATTAGCTGTGCAGTACGTGGTGCTTACAGTCTAACTTCTGCATCTTATGTTTTAATTTTCTCAGCAGAGTAAACCATTATAAGTATATAAACACAACTTTATATCAAGTAGTTTAGTTTTCTCTGTACATTTTGTATTCTACGCTTATTAGAAACCCTTATGCTACCTGACCATCGAGCATATAATTGTGCCGTGACCTTGCGCAAATTTTGTCTATGGTATTGTCTGCAGTCAAGCCGGTGCTGCTCTGATTTGCCGTAGGAAAAGAATGGAGATCTCATCACAGGGTTCCCAAATGTTTCTTCACATCAAAAGAAGTTTGCTGGTGTGGTTCAGGTATTTGGTGAGGATCCCCTTTGCAGGACTTCCAGCATGTCTCACTGGGATGAGACTCCAGAGTAAATCCAAAAATCAGTGGCAAAGATGTTTCACTTCCAGCCTGGAAATACCTCAACATCCTCCAGAATGAGCTGGAGAGAATTATAACTGGGGAGAGGAATGTCTGGGTTACCCATTACTTTTGCAATCCTGATCTTGGATAGACGGAAGTTGATGTGTTAATGGATTGAGAAAGAACAATAAATTCCTTCAAGAAGAACCATTTTTATCAGTCTCAAATAACTTGGCCAAGAACAATTTAACTCACAATCTGGAAGACCAGAAAAACATTATCATGATTTGATCAATAATCTCCGGTGTCATTTTTTAACAGTTTGGAAGATAGGTTTAATTCTCTGGTGTATTTTGGTCTTTCACTATATTATAATTATTTTCTAGACAGGTCTGGAGGGCACACTGCTGCCTGTTTTTGAGATCCAAAAAAGGAGAGATCTTATGCTTCTTGGCCGTTGAAACTTTAATCTGCGAGTATTTCCCTATATCTAGCCTTGGCCTCGTCTTGGGAGGCAATTATTTGGCAATGACACCAATAAGAGTGAACACATAGAAGATGAAAAGACTCAACTTCAAACGGCAAGAGTGGAAA
Source organism: Alfaro cultratus (assembly GCA_903066825.1). Taxonomy (NCBI): domain Eukaryota; kingdom Metazoa; phylum Chordata; class Actinopteri; order Cyprinodontiformes; family Poeciliidae; genus Alfaro; species Alfaro cultratus. The sequence continues at coordinate 7,850 of CAEFZX010022290.1, read as the reverse complement.
GTTTAATGATATGTAGCACAACAAAGGAAACAAAATTGAATTTAACAAAGGGATAAGAGAGAACAGAGGGGAGATCAGTTTAGTGTAGGTTTGTGTTGCAGCAGGTACAATTTGACTTGATAAATCATTACGCTTTGATGTTTTTATTTAGTTTGGAGTGAGTGTTTACATGTTCATGCATAAGAAGGAGGAATAAAAAGGATCATACATATAGAAGCTATGTTCTGGGTCCATCTAAAAAATGAGACCCTGGGGAGGCCTCCAACAGAGTGAGAGGAGGTGTAGAAAAGTAGAAAATAGAAAGAAAAGAAGACAGTGGGTGACAAGGATGAGATGGGATGAAATAATGAACAGCAATGGAACTAGGAAGATGACAAAAATTCAAGTTGGACTTTAAATTATTAATCAAACGCAGGAAATCATCACCCCTGATATGCCCAATCATCCATTCAGCGCTGATGAACCAATCAGCTCAGGAGGAGGAGCTGGGAACTAAAATTCAGATGGACTCTGAGAAAACCAAAAAATAGAATATAGCAAATTGTGATCTTTGCAGTTACAGAGATGTTGTCCTTGAATGGAGTTTCTTTTTACTTAGTGTTTTCTTTTAAACTCGAATAAAATTTGAGAAAATTAATCCCACTGAGCATCAACCATGAACATCACAGCGGAAAACTAGGTCACATGTTGGAATGTACAAAAGTTTTAAATCATCCCTTATTTTTCCATATTTTGTTTCCAAACATCAAGTACATCTTTTGTAGTGCTTTTTTTTTTTTTGCCTTCTAAAACTTTCTAAAAAAAGATTTTCTTTGGACTTTTGCTCCCCACCCCCACATTCATCTTCAGCTTGATATCTGGCCAGTATTTTTGGTTTGCTAAGCCATTAACCTCTTAGAATAAAAAAACTCTAAATATTAGCCAGTGTTGTGTGGAAACATAAAATATAGGACATGATTTAATTTGGCTGTTTGGGCACTTGCAGCCTGTCACAGAGGCACAATTTGTTTCGGTTTCTTGGGCTGAATATTTAAAATGTGGCCAAGATAACACAGTCTGATCACACAGTATATTAGCAACAAAAAAGAACTAACCCAAGGAGATGGCTTAAAAACATTGCTCAAGACTCCTTCCACAAGACCAAAAACGCTATTACAGAACAAATTACAGCCTCTGATTTATTCTGAGACAGTTTAATTACACAAACCATACTTCTTATATCCCCAGTATTCCAGTAGACAGATGCAATGATATAACCATCTTAATTGATCAGTATTGCTATAAAGCAGCGACATTTATGAAGCCTTCTCCATCTGAGTCAACTAGAACCTCATCAGTACAAACAGTAATAAACAGAAGTTAACGACTTTAAAGCAAGATTTCTAAGTAACACCTGGCTATTTTAAAAGACACACAGTGTTTAATGACTTCATGGATTCAGAAGACAATATCAGGTGTCAGCATAGCTTTAAGCTATGCTGACATAGCATGCCTATGCATTGCCTTTTAGAAGGCAATGCAGTTTCCTATTGGAACTGCATGACGGATGATTTCTGAATAAACTGTACAAAGATTAGACAGCGGAGCAAAGTGAGAATGCTTGGGAAATAAAACCCTTTTTGAAACTTAACCATATCTGAAAAATAATCAAAGCACTTTCATACGCCACAAAATCCAAATGACAAATATTAGTGAATCCTAAAAACCAATAGCAGTACATGCACAAGTTATTACATTATATATAGCAGGTGCCCTAACTCGACACACCCTTTCCCTTTCACCAGATTTAAAGACAAAGACATAAACACAAATGGCATAAACACTAGGTAGTCTAAATATTTATAAATCTGGAAACTATTTCGCAATAAATTTCGCAATACTGTGCAGGCCTCGTGATGGGTAGCGCTTCAAAAAAATGTGATTTGAGCAATTGTACTAACTTCCTAACCATTCAAGGTTGCAGCTTGTCCACTCTGTGTGATAAAGAAATGTTTTGAACAGTGAAGGAACTCAAAACAAAGAAACCAAAAAAAAGAGAGCACTGTTTACTATTCAAGGTCATTTCAGCTCTACGTGTTAACACTGTGACTTTTAACACTTATTAGTCATTTGCACCATTTGCAGAGTGTGCATAAAACATAGCCGTTAAAGTCAATTTCATTAGCTTCATGCTGGCTATGCTGATGAGGTGAAACATGGTTTTGTGCATAACAACATTATTCAGACCTGTAAGGTGTGAGGATGTTGAGAGGTGGCGGCTCTTCACAGGTGTGGAGGCTCTCCTGCAGAGGGACGGGCAGAGACGTGCGGTCAAACAGCTGCTGGTCCTGAATGGTGGAACTCCTGAAGGCCTTCCTCATAGTGATGTCTTGAAGAGACACTGCAGAGACAGGACAAATGGAGGGCGCTTGGTAATGGGAAAATTATGGGTTTCACTTATTAAATCAACCTTGTTCTCAAGTCTTTGGTACATGTAAGCTTGTCAGGAACGTCACTGATTAGCTTGTGATTATCAATTGGTTCTGTTCCATCAGCATTCTCATCAGTTGTATTGACATTAGAGCACAAACGTGCGTCATAAACAACTCATCCTCCTTCGGGTTACCGCCACATTTTTGAGGTTCATTTCAGTTCCCCTTAAGGAAACCCAAATTTGATGACTAAGATAAGTTAATGACCTTCCCTTTCCTTCATATGAAGGAAAAAAAAAGACATTTAAAGCCAGAAAATAAATAAATAAAAAAACAATGATGCACAGCTGAACCTCTTGAAAAAACAAGTAGGAAAAATTGCCCAGAAGAGCATGGGGGGGGGGACTCCACTAAAGGCAACTCTTGATGTGGAAAGCAAAAGTCTTAGGAGAAAAGCAAGAATGTTGTAACCATATGTGAATTATACATGAGGGAGAGACAAATAGACAGTGCAGCCCAGGGGAGGACAGAAGGAGTGTGGCAGGCCTAGAATCATTCCGTTAGTTCCCTGTTATTAGCAGGCTAGCTTTGAGGAGTGACAACATCAATTTAAAGACCAAAATAAGCACAATTTTACCACACAAAAGCTAACAATTTCACCTAGAACTTTTTTGTTGTTCGTATTTTATCGTGATTATATGTGTTATGGGACAACGGTGGAGACAGTGGTAGGAGTTCAACCCGCAATCGGTGGGTTCCCAGTTTGACTCTCGCTCTGCATGCCTCCATCATTGTGTCTTTGGGCAAGACGCTTCACCCGCCTTGCCTGCTAGTGGTGGTCAGAGGGTATAGCAGTGCCAGTGCATGGCAGCGGTGCCATCAGCGTGTGAATGGTTGAAACCAGCATCATTGGACAGCATGGAGAAGCACGGATGTGGTGGCATGCTGAGGTAGGAGTGTTGGAAAGGATACAAGGTTCTTAAAGAGACAGAGGCCAATTTCAAGATGTCGGAACAAAAGTGATGAAAATCCATTTCAGAATCTGCACTGGACTTGAAAATTGTTACTCACAGATGCCCTTTCTTTAATCTTATGATGATCAGAAAAATAATTCTGTGTTGATGTGGTTGAGACATACCCCCAAAAAAGATGGAGGCTGAACATAAATGCATGCCAAAATTGTAAAATTTGTGTCTTTTTAAAAAAAGACCATATATCATTTTCTTTCAACTTACAATTATGCATGAAATCTCTTGTACAAAACACACTGACATTTGTTACTACAATATTACAACATTTTAAAAAGTTAAAGCCAGTTCAGGTTGCTCATCTGGATAACATCTGGAAAATCACTTCTGCAGACTCAGCATAGTAAGTGATCAGCCACCTGAAGCACGGACATAAGAGATTTAACAGTACCAGAAGTTTGGTACATAACATGAAGAGTTTTTTAATAAAAAGACAAACAAGATCATGGAAACAGCATACAGATAGAAATTAGGAATGAGTTGGAAGGACAGAAATATTTGTATAAATTGAAATGGAAAGTAATGTGCAAATAAATACCAGAGTAGTGTATACAGGTAAATAGTTTTAATGACAAAAACAGCAAGGTATGAACTTCCCTTGGGATAAGTCTTGTAAGCTGAACATAGCCAGAGGGTGGATTGGACTGAAAAGGCATTAAAACCACAAAAAAAAAAAAAAAAAAAAAAAAAAAAAAAAAAGAGACGCAGGGATGGAAAACAACCACAAAAATGAGACTTCTCATGCCTACACATAGATCTACCTGGAACACTTTGAAGGGGTAGCAGAAGACAGAAATGCAATTTCTTTTTCTGTTTTAAAAAGTGGGAAAACTACAAAAAAAAAAGGTGAATAAAAGACAAACATGCTACAAGACATTTGTCATAAATTTTCACTCTCTGCCCACAAATGTCTAAAATACATTCTCAGAGAGGATTTGATGCCAGGATTTCCTATGCTGTGTCTGCCACTTCTGGTGAAACTATTTCCTATGAGCTTGGTCTATATCATAGATACAGAATTTCCTGGCAGGATAAGGAGCAGAAAGTCTCTGACAGGTGAGTGTTGAGAGAAGAAAGCACTGTGCACACTGCTCAGATGGATTTAGACACTTCATGGGCTGACACGTGGTGCAACAAGTAGGCCAAAATAAGAGACAGCAAAGAAGGCGAGCACCCAGATCTGAGATTGATGCACAATGAGGTGGCTTTAAATATTTACTCACTCACATCAAACCCTCAGACATAGACGAATATGTTAAAAAGATCTTTTATTTAGCATAAGATTTAACCCAACTATAAGCTATCTGTTTTACATGGACAAGCTTAGATTGTAAGAAGAAATGTTGGTAAGTGAGCCCAAGACAAGGATACCTCAAAGGGGACTGAGTGTATTAGTTGAATAAATTAACTTAAGTACCTAGGGTATGCTTAACGTGGACAAAGGTCTTTATAAATCCAGAAATAAAACCTGTGAGCGTTCACGCTGGTTGAGGCAGCACCAGGTGTTCCAGCTGTCTCTGATCTCAGGATGCATCTTATCAACAAGCTGTCCTAAACAGTTTATTTCTAGCCTTAGCATCTTTCACTTTTAGATAGATACCATCTGGCTGAGAGCCTTCAGCTACAGTGAGGTGAAGAAGTTTTTGTCACCTCCCCCCTCCCTCCCCCCGGCTTCAATAAAAAAAAAACTTTCCAGATTTGTTTTTCCCCTGCTGTCCTCTTTCTTTATACTTACTATCTCGTAGCTGTTCTAGTGCATAAACAGGCGTAACAGAAAGGAAAAGTTGAAGGCCAAGTTTTACCATGCAGACAGGCTCTCTCCCCTGTTTTACTCTGATGCAAAAGCTGCCCTATATTTTTGCCTATTGCACACTTCCTCCTGCAACCTTGAATCGGTTCTGTCTTCAATTCAGCTTTTGCCTCTCGTTTTTGTCTCTGTTTTTGCATTTGTTGCAAAGGTTGTTGTTTTATTCTAGATACACTGAATATCATAGGGTCTGATACTTGCATGAAAACACATGGAACACATGGTGAACAGAGATAAAATGAGAGTTCCAAAACTAAAGTCTTCATTTTCTTCAATAAAGCTCCATATTATTTGCAAAAACAGCAGCCCAATGGCTATTTTCTAAAAAAACAAACCAAACAAAACTTGTGACCTCCCACACTAAACTATAATATTCTATTCTACTTAGTTTATGGTTTATAAAGTCTCTCACATTATTAAACATGTTGGAACTAAGCATATGGATGCATTTAATCATCAATTATCAAATCTTATTTTTCTTTCTAATGTGATTTTATTTTGAATATTTGAGGGCATTCCAGTTTTAAAATATAATAGAGCATCTACATATAAATTAATCAGATGTGCATAGACCTTCATAAGTTAGGACATGACTACAAGTTAATAGCTTCTTTCCTAAACTTGCCTAAAGTTTAAAACAAAGGAAACTCCCCTGATGACTTCCATAAGCTGAGACTCAGAGTTTTTACTGCTGAAATATAAATCTTATGTGAAGTTTTACATGGCTTATAGCAAATAACTGATTTTGCACTCTCCGTCCGGGAAACTAAGAAGACACCAAATACAATTTTTTGGGATAAAATTAAACCAAAGGCCATTTTTAAAAGTATGTCAATTCAACAGAAATGACTGAATGCAGAATTAGATTAGAAGAACAGAGCTGCACATCCCGGAGAACATAAAAAAAGATTGAGATGTTGTAAAAGCACCATCAGCAACAGAAGTAGAAACCATTTAACAGATAAGTACAGCAATGAACATATCTTGAAGGACTGAAAGGGAGAAGTAAGACAGTAGATAAAGAAACAGTTGGAGCCCCAAGGGGTTTGGTGTGGCTTCATGGCCTTCCATAATGGCCTGCAGCCTGTCCAGTGATGTAACAGTGCTATTAAGTAGTGGATACAGGCCATTAGTTTGGCTGGCTGAAGTAAGGGGGGGAAGAGTGCCTGACAGAACACAAATGGCATCCATGCAGGATGAAGGGAAAGAAGAGATCAATCAAAGATATGAGAGCAGGCTGGAGAGGACAATAAAAACAGCTATAGGTGTGCTGAGGTAGTTTGTGGATTGAAGTCTAGGAGGGGGTGGGATCCTATAGGACAAAGTGAGGGGTGATACTCTTTGAAAGGTCAGCAGAGTACAGAAAGTGTGCATCTGTTCTTCACATGTCACACTGGGCAGTTATAAATTATTAGGGTAGATAAAGCTTTTGTGGTTCAATAACTGGGTGAAACATTGTGGACCACGCTGTGACCTTCAATCATTTGTTAAAATGTGTTCATCAGCAGAGTAAACCCATTTGAACTGGGTATGTCAGATCTTTGTGTTTTTTTTAATGCACTTATACTGTAGATGCCTAGTTTTGAGCTGCTCATTCAGATTTTAACACACCCAAAGGGTGTTAAAGGATTATGTTTTATCTTGAAAAAGCTATCACTGTCAACTTACAAACAGTACTTACAGGTAGATGTCACAAAGATCGATGTCTTAGCCTCAGTAAAAGCTGACAGTTTCATCAGTGTTGTTTATACTGCAGGGCATCTCTTTGTTCAGATTGTATTTTTTCCTGCCACAGCAGCTTATTGTTACACTGTCATCCTTATAGGTGTCTAAATCAAATCACCTCAAAATAGAACTGGATATTTCACCGCACTGGCTTCCACTAATGCTGGTTTTCCTCCCTGTTTCCTCCTTACTTTGTAATTTTAGTTTGCTTCACCTGTAGAGAAAATCCAGAACCAGATGAAGTCATCTCAAAATCAAATGCTGTAATTTTTTTGGTTTCTAATATCTTGATTGACATCATCCCAAAAAAACCCCAAAAAACAAACAAACAAAAAAAAATCTACATCGAAAATCTTTTTAATAGTGACATTTTTTTAGAATAAAGAATCTATCTAGAAATGTTATTGTTAAGTGTTCTTATGAAGGATACTGATAGACATGATTTTAAGCTTGTTTTTATGATTCACAAAAAAATCTTCAAAATACAAATATTGCACATACAATAATCTATTCATAATACTTCGCAAAAGAAATAGCTTATTGTAACCCGGGTGTAAATTTTAACTTTCATTCTCTGAGTTTTCCCACTCTGTCCCTTCATCTCAAATCTCGCGATAGTTTTAATATGTCGGCAAATCTCGCGAGACTGCTACACAGCCAATCGCTGTTGAGTATCAGGGTCACATGTACCACCGCAACCTATTTGCTAGGTAGCTGGAGCGGGGAAGTATGAAAGTTAGGACGTGTTGGGAGGAGCAAATATGTTGAACTATAGGAGCCAACTACTGTGAGCCGAGAGGAGATGAAAAAACCCGTTTGTGTGAGATATAAACTGCGGAATTGGTGAGTGTCTGTTTGTAACTTAGCAGTTAGCTCATT